>JAJAGP010000052.1:959849-1112720 GCA_025084515.1 Ancistrus triradiatus | reverse complement strand
TGGTCCGAGGCACCACCTGCAGAACGCTGAAGTCCACTCCACGAGGTGTTCTATATGGCTGTCTTCTGGAACCCAGAGCTGTAATCCACACCTCAGGAGATCTAGCCTTGACTTGACGATGCCTTCGACCACGATGGATATAACGGGGTCTTCTTGTAATCCCAATAGAGCAGCACAGGCGGTAGATTGATGGATCCAGATGATGTGAGGAACATAGACAGCGGAGATCATCAGAGGAGTAAGCAAGTTGAGAACTGGGATGGTTGTCAGCTGCACGAGTAGTTGCTACTACGGCAGTATGGAGTTCGAAAAAGTAAACAAGAAACAGTAGCGTTGTGACGTACATTATGACTGCAAGCCACTCAGCAAAACCATCAATAGTGGTGTTGTAGCTCCCAGTCGCTCGGGCCAGGTAGTATGAAGAGGGCTCGTATACAAACGTAAAGCAATAAAAACAGCAAGCCAAGCTGGCTAGAGCTCCATAAGCACCGCTATCGGGAGTGCAGCAGCAAACAAATACAGCGCAGTCAAAGTCACAAAAACCGATAAATCCCATATAAGGTCACAGCAGGTAAGAAAAGCGGAAAAAGAAAAAAGTGGAAAAAAGTAACCGTAAAAGTAATTGAAGTCCAGTGAGAAGCGGCAATGTTTACACACACGCTCGACGTACTCTCAACCGGAAGTGATGAACGTGAGAAATCATGCAGAAAGGTCGTCCAGTTGCGTACGCATCAAAACTTCTCAACAGTACTGAGCAAAACTATGCCCAAATAGAGAAGGAGCTTTACGCTGTTCTGTATGGATGTAAAAGATTCCATGAATACATATATGGACGGCATGTAACTGTTGAATCAGATCATAAGCCACTTGAGTCAATACTTCGCAAGCCTTTAGCTCTTGCACCGCCACGCCTACAGCGCTGCTCGCGCTACAGAAATACAGCATCACTCTCATCCACAAACCAGGAAAAGACATTCCGGTTGCTGACACATTGTCAAGGAAGTCCATGGATGATGAAGACAGTTCACTAACTGAGGACATGGAGACTCAAGTACACACTGTCATCGGCACATTGCCAGTAAGTACAAACAGGCTAGGTGACCTTAAGATAGCCACGACTGAGGACGAACAATTGTCTGCCCTTAAACATGTAATTCGTAAAACACACCGCAATTCTAACCAGAAAGAACCAATGATTTCACATGCAGTCCCTGAGAACCCATGGCAAACTGTAGCAACAGACTTGTTCACTTGGAACTCAGAATTACATCATCATATGTGACTACCTGAGCCGGTACTTTGAAATTGAACGCCTGCACAACATCACTACAGCTGCTGTCATTCATAAGATGAAAGGGACATTTGCCAGACATGGCATTCCAGAAAAAGTTGTAAGTGACAATGGGCCATGTTACAATTCCAGAGAATTTAGTCAGTTTGCAGAGATCAGGGGTTTTCGGCACATCACCTCAAGCCCACATTATCCCCAGAGTAACGGATTAGCTGAAAAGACTGTTCAGACTGTAAAGCGAATTCTCACAAAGGCCAAAGAGGATGGAAAAGATCCCTATCTCAGTCTACTAGAATATAGGAACACTTCTGTAGACGGACTGAAATTACCAGCACAAATTCTTATGAGTCGTAGGCTGAACAAAACAGCTCCGACCTCAAACAATCTCTCAGAAAACTGTACAAGCAAAAAGAAAAGAATGTCAGCGTCGCCAAATGCAACACTACAACAAAGCTGCCAGACCTTTACCAACACTGCCACTTGGAGCATCAATACGTTTCCAGCAAGAAGATGGTCGATGGCAACCAGCCATAGTCACACAACCAGCAGAGACTCCACGCAGCTACCATTTCAAAACCAGCGATGGACAAACCTTCAGGCGGAATAGGCGACACCTCATAGCTCAGGACAACCCATCTACATCTACCTACATCTAACTCCTGGGGAAAAGACATCAACAGTACAATTACCTCAACACACCCAAGAATGTGAACCAGATCCTGTGGAGTCCCAACTCAGAACAAGATATGGACGTGTCATTAAACCAAGGCAGATTCTTGACTTATGAAAAAAAAAAACAATAATAAATAAATAATCTGATATTTATGTTCAGATGTGCAGTTCACTACTTTTGCAATGTTCTTCTGAGTATGTTCATATGTTGTTTCTGTATACTTTTATGTGATTATCGCAACACTTAATTTGTTGAAGGGAGATATAATATTTAGTTATATACTTTGAATGGGACTCTTATTTTGATATACCTGCAAGTGAAACAGTGTGTGTGTGGTTTACCGCTAGTTGGCTTGGCACCGGTGTATGTTACGTGAAGACCAAGGAACACACCAGGCAGGTCCGAGATACTGTTGTGGAGAAGTTTAAAGCCGGATTTGGATGCAAAAAGATTTCCCAAGCTTTAAACATCTCAAGGAGCACTGTGCAAGCGATCATATTGCAATGGAAGGAGTATCAGACCACTGCAAATCTACCAAGACCCGGCTATCTTTCTAAACGTTCAGCTCAAACAAGGAGAAGACTGATCAGACATGCAGCCAAGAGTCCGATGATCACTCTGGATGAACTGCAGAGATCTACAGCTGAGGTGGGAGACTCTGTCCATAGGACAACAATCAGTCGTACACTGCACAAATCTGGCCTTTATGGAAGAGTGGCAAGAAGAAAGCCATTTCTCAAAGATATCCATAAAAAAGTTTGCCACAAGCCACCTGGGAGACACACCAAACATGTGGAAGAAGGTGCTCTGGTCAGATGAAACCAAAATCTAACTTTTTGGCCACAAGGCAAAAACGTTATGTTTTTTGGCGTAAAAGCAACAAAACAGCTCATCACCCCTGAACACAGCATCGTGGTTTGGGCCTGCTTTTCTTCCGCAGCAGGGACCAGGGAAGAAATTTGATGGGAAGATGGATGGAGCCAAAGACCTGAGACTGGGACGGAGATTTATCTTCCAATAAGACAATGATCCAAAAACATAAAGCAAAAATCTACAATGGAGTGGTTCACAAATAATGTATCCAGGTGTTAGAATGGCCAAGTCAAAGTCCAGACCTGAATCCAATCGAGAATCTGTGGAAAGAGCTGAAAACTGCTGTTCACAAACGCTCTCCCATCCAACCTCACTGAGCTCCAGCTTGGTTTTGCAAGAGAAGAATGGGCAAAAATTTTTTTCATTCTCTCGATGTGCAAAACTGATAGAGACATACCCCAAGCGACTTGCAGCTGTAATCGTAGCAAAAGGTGGCGCTACAAAGTATTAAACGCAAGGGGGCCGAATAATTTTGCAACGCCCCACTTTTCAGTGTTTTATTTCTAAAAAAAGTTTTAAATATCCAATAAATTTTCGTTCCACTTCATGATTGTGTCCCATTTGTTGATCCTTCACAAAAAATTACAATTTCATATCTTTATGTTTAAAGCCTGAAATGTGGCAAAAGGTTGAAAGGTTCAAGGGGGCCAAATACTTTTGCAAGGCACTGTATGTAAAGGTAATACTCTATTTAAATTTAGAATAGAATAATATGTAGGATAATATGAATTGAACTAATACAAATAGAGAATAAAATCTGTAGCTTTTTTTTACAGTTATGACTGAGTGAGTTTGAACAGGTAGAGCAAGTCACTGCAGGTTTGTGTGTCCTGTAGGTTCTTACACTCTGATGGGTACTGAGTAATGCTATGAGGACTGGAAGAGAGAGAGTCACCACAGGGTTACAGGACGGTCAGCAGATGAGTAGGAAATGCAGTGTTTTCAACTGCAGCACTGGATCTAAGGGCTTCATCCTCAGGTCGATGGGGGCAGTGAGGAGAGGCAGTGTTGTCATTGCAGCAATGAAGCCGTGGGCTGCATCCTCATGACACAAACTCCACACCAGGGTTTAGCGTCCGCGCCATCTCGGAAATAGACTTGTTTTTAATCCTAGGGACTACAAGTAACCCTGCACCTTGTGAACGCAGTAAGCCTGATGGGTTATAGTGCTGAATTAGTTCACTTAAATACTGCGGCGCCAGGCCATGTAGCGCTTTATAAGTTAGTAATAAACTTTTATAATCACATCCACACCGCCCCAGCCTCGGTTCTTCCACTGGACCACGCCTGGGACGGAGGCCGAAAAAAAAAAGATAAAATTTAGATAAAAACAGCAGCTCCATCAGCTCATCAACCAACTGAGAAACAAAACCCCAAGAGATGCAGCCAAACACCCAGGAGTCTGAAAAAGAAACCAAACGTTAACAAATCAAGAAACGCCTACATCAGATGAAGCAAACAAAATACAAACAAGATGGAGACAAACCAGGAGCTGGACTGTGGGAGCTCTCACCATCTTACTGCCAGCTGCTGTGAGTGACGACTACCAGGTAACATCTGAATGAAAAAAATTAATAGAATTTAATACAGAAACCTCAAATCAGAACAAGTGCAAGAAATGACATTAAAACATCAAATAAAACAGTAATCAATCAGAAAAGTACAAATGTAGCTGACAGCATCTGTTATAAATGCACAATACAAGCAGTATAAGGTTTATTACATGCAACAACAAATCAGCACATCAGTGTAGCTTGGCATGTGGCTACTGTCACAACATATACAGAATATAATGATCATGACCTTTAAACAAACGAATACAATATCAAACAAGACACAAATCAGCAACACTCTAAAAAATATGCAATAAAGCTTTATAGCTCACTAAAGCAGTACAAGGAACTGGACAGGCTGATATCTGTATATGAAACAATTACACAAATGAACATTAATAGCAAATTTAACAGAGCAAACACTGAGGCAAATACAATTAGTTCCACTTACAGACAAAACATGCATCAATTTGATGCATTTTCAGATTTGTGAAAGCTTTCACAGGTGTAATTTTATATAAAAAGCATTTATTTATATAATATTTATCAATTTTAGGCATTTTCAGATTTGTGAAAGCTTTCACAGATGTAATTTTGCATAAAAAGCATTTATTTATATAATTTTTATTGATTTTAGGCATTTCAAGATTTGTGAAAGCACAGAAAAATTATTTTGTATAAAACGCATTTATTTATATAATATTTATCAATTTTAGGCATTTTCAGATTTGTGAAAGGTTCACAGAAGTAATTTTATATAAAAAGCATTTTATTTATATAATTATTCATTTTAGGCATTTTCAGATTTGTGAAAGCTTTCACAGATGTAATTTTTGTATAATAAATATTTATTTACATAATATTTAGGAATTTTCAGATTTGTGAAAGCTTTCACAGATATAATTTTGCTTAAAACGCATTTATTTATATAATATTTATCAATTTTAGGCATTTTCAGATTTGTGAAACTCTATATAAGTAAATGTGTTTTATTCAAAATTACATCTGAACGCTTTCAAAAATCAGATTATGCCTAAAAATAATAAATAACATCATAAATATTTATTAGGCAAAATTATATCTGTGAAAGCTTTCACAAATCAGAGAATGCCTACACATAATACACAGTATGTAAATAACTGCCTATTAGACACAATTATATCTGTGATAGTTTCCACAACTGATGGAGGGTAACTGTAACCTGTGCTGATTCTCTATATGATCAGTTTTTGAAGTTATATGGCCTGCTTGGACGGTTTTATGGCGAGTTAAATTAAAGGCTTAATTATTTCGCGTGTTATCATTTTCCGTCTATACGAGCCACATACAGACAGAATTAAGACTGGAAAGTTTCACAAATCAGCCTGGTCGCTTTACTGCAGGTGTCAGGAATCTAAATGGTCACCTTTAGTAGTTATAAGCTTTTGAAAATAAAGCCCTAAAATGTAATGCCGAATGATTTCACTTTAGATGACATCATCTGAATTCACAAATCAGGACGAGCTAAATGTAGCATTAATCAGAGTTTAAAGTAAATTCATCACGGCATGCAAGATGAAAAAAAGCTCCGAATCGCTAACCGCAAGCCAAGTTTACTGTGGTGAAGAGGCACAAACTACAAAAACGAAACAGCACATCATTGAGTCCTCATGCGAAATGCCCTCATGGAAAACGTATTTATGCTGCATCATATTTGTTCAAAAAACACTACGTTCTTGTTTATCTTTAACCCTATTCATCCGGCACCATGACACCCAGGAGTCCAGGAATCCACCCAGGAAAAATGTACAGTGAAATTTGACAGTAGAACCATGAAGTGGCCAAATTATCATCAACAATCATAGAAGAACTGTGAAATAATTCATGGTCAGTTTATAGTCAACCAAGTTTACAGTTGTACTATGAAATTAGACAGTAGAACCTTGAAGTGGTCAAATTACCATCAAAACTTCATAGTAGAACTGTGAACTTCATGGTCAAACTGTGAAAATTCACATTAAAACTGTCAAGCAATTCGCAGTTTTACTTCGAAAATTCACAGTACATTCACAGCAATTTGATGCTAAACATGCCAATTACTATTTGAGTTTGAGGACAAAACCAACAGGCCCATCTCATTTTATTCTACATTTACTCATTCTATTGTTAATGCATTTTAGCATTCTGAGTCACAGCGCATAACAACATGAAAACTAGAGAGGTGCATTTCCTGAAGAAAATGCGAGTGTGGTTGCCACTCTGCAATGGCCCCATGGGCATCACATGTCACCTCAGATTGCACCCGGGACCAAGTTTGCCAAATTTCGTGGCCGTAGGTCGAAAAATGACTGAGTTACAGTCATTGGCCCACCCAGGGGCCCCAGTGCCCACCCGGGGTCCTCATGGGCGCCATGGGCATGACATATCACCTCAGATTGCACCCGGGATGAAGCTTGCCGAATTTCGTGGCCGTAGGTCGAAAAATGACTGAGTTACAGTCATTGGCCCACCCAGGGGCCCCAGTGCCCACCCGGGGTCCATAGGGGCCCTATGGGCATCTCATATCACCTCAGATTGCACCCGGGATCAAGCTTGCCCAAGTTTCATGGCCGTAGGTCGAAAAAATTGCCTGAGGTAGTCATTGGCCCACCCAGGGCCCAGTGCCCACCCGGGGTCATCATGGACCCCATTGGGCTCACATGTCAACTTAAGGATTGCAACCGGGATCAAGCTTGCATTTTATGGCCGACGGTCGAAAAAAACGACTGAGTTACAGTCATTGGCCCACCCAGGGGCCCCACTGCCCACCCGGGGTCCATAGGGGCACCAATGGGCATCACATGTCACCTCAGATTGCACCCAGAAAACCAAGCCTTGCCGATTCGTGGCCGTAGGTCTAAACACTGCTGAGTTACAGTCATTGGCCCACCCAGGGCCCCAGTGCCCACACAGGGTCATAGGGGCCCAATGGGCCATTCACATGTCACCTCAGATTGCACCCAGGACCAAGCGGCCCAACTCTGTGGCCGTTAGGTCGAAAACTGACTAAGTTACAGGACTTGGCAAACCCAGGGGCCCCAGTGGCCCACCCGGGGTCTACAGGGGTCCCATGGGGATCAAATGTCACCTCCAGATTGCACCCCTGGGACCCAAGTTTGCTGAATTTCGTGGCCGTAGGTCAAAAATGACTGCGTTATGATTCGTTAACTTTTGGCCTATTCATCCTATGGGAAAAATTCGGTTCCGACGGAAAAAGTCCGAAGGAGGGGCCTATACAAAGCACACCGTTCACGACCAGCCCAACGCAATGGCGCTTGGAACGGGTCGATGGTCGATATCGCGAAAGCTGGCGGGCCGTGGAAATCCGGACAAAAACGTGGATTAATAATAATAAACAGAGAGGTGCATTTCCTGAAGAAAGCGAGGTGGTGCCACTCTGCAAATGACCCCATGCTCATCACATGTCACTCAGATCCACCCGGGCCAGCTTGCCAAATTTCGTGGCCTTTAGGTCAAAAAACTGACTGCGTTACAGTCATTGGCCCACCCAGAGGCCCCAGTGCCACCGGGGTCCAAAGGGGACCCATGGGCAAATCACATAATCACCCTCAACATTGCTCCCGGGATCAAAGCTTGCCAAAATTTCGTGGCGTTTAGGTCCAAAAAACTACTAAGTTGACAGTTATTGGACACCCAATTCCCCAGTGGCCCAAGCGGGGTCTACAGGTTGCCCTATGGCATCACATAATACCTCGATGAACTGGGATATCAAGCTTGCCAAGTTCGTGGCCGTAGGTGAATTCTGACTGAGTTACAGTCAATTGGCCCACCAGGGGCCCAGTTGCACACGGGGTCATCATGGGCCCCGTTGGTATCCCACATACACCTCAGATGCTCCCGGGACCAAGCTTGCCGAATTAGGGGCCGTAGGTCGAAAAACTGACTGAGTTACAGTCATTGGCCCACCCAGGGTCCACAGGGCCCACCCGGGGTCCATAGGGCCCAATGGGCATCACATATCACCTCAGATTACACCCGGGACCAAGCTTGCCGAATTTCGTGGCCCTATGTCAAAAACTGACTGAGTTATGATTCGTTAACTTTTGGCCCATTCATTTCCTATGGGAAAATTCGGACTTTGCCGATCCCAAAGTCCGATCGGGGGACCCTATACAAGCACACCATTCCTGACCAGTCCCAACGCAATGGCGGTGGAACGGGGTCGATATCTCGAAAGCTGCGGCAGTTGAACTCTGGACAAAAACGTGGATTAATAATAATAATAATAATAATAAGAAGAAGAAGAAGAAGAAGAAGAAGAAGAAGAAGAAGAAGAAGAAGAAGAAGAAGAAGAAGAAGAATAAGAAAAATAAGACTTTCGGATAACAATAGTGTGGTTGCCTATATAGGCAACCACACTAATAAAGCTAAACACAGACTACACACAAAACCCGAAAGTCCAATGAAAGGCGGTTTACCGTTAACAACTGGTTAAACTTATAAAGCCGATCCCGGTCAAGACCCAGAGCCTGTCTCAAACCAGTGCTTACATTGAAAAACAGAAAGACATTAAACCAGAACAGCAACTAGTAACAACATTTAAATTCACAGATACACCTACCAAGCTCCCAATGCATTTGCAGTAATGAAAGCAAACCAAGCACTGCTAACCGGAGAAACTGTGGAACCTGCTCCTGGGGATTAACCTATAACCTTCAACTTCTGTGAAGAAGTCAAATGAATTATTAGCTCAAACCTCCAGTCGAACAAACGGACTAGCACACCAACTAGTGATGTGTCGGTCACGACCGATCCGGTGTTCCTGACAATCTGTGCTACTTTGTCAAATCGTCCTACCGTTGCGCATATTTATAGACATATCTGTCGAATCGTGCTACCGTGTCGAAATGTCATACCACAGCGCGCATTTGTAGACAAAGTGGCAGTTAACTGGTGGGAAAATAATAGAACACTTTTTTTTTTCTTTTTTCTGGTTAATCCACGGACTAAGTCGTAAAATGCCATTAACCTAAAATAATGGTAGCATAGATTTATATTCTAGATGACCTTATCAGAACGTGCTTCCTGCATTTAAACTAGGTAGGATAAATACATAGACAATTACGCACACACACAAATGTATTTATTTGTTTGATAAACATTTTTTGCAGTGGTAACTGGTGTCGCTTTCGTTGTGATACCCCAAACAAAGTGTGCCCATCTACTGCAGAGCTCACACTGCACCTGAAAATAAATCACAAGTCATCAGCTGAAACAATACATTGGAAAAATAAATAGATTAAACTATGCTGGGTTGGGCGATATGGTCAAAATATGTTTTTACTCTCCTGATACCCAACATCTTCATTCATTCCTTGTCTTATCTGCTTAATCCTGGACAGGGTCTAGCCGGTGACATAGGCGCAAGACTGGAACCACCCCAGACATTTCACCGATGCATTATATACATACACAGTCACTAAGGCCACTTTTGTAATCAATTAGCCAATTGCATATGGTTGGATTATGTGAGGAAACCAAAGTAATAGTGTCTCTGAAAAGTCTTATCATGAATGTTGCAAGAACCAGTAATGAAATAAGCAATATCGACCATCTCTACAACATGCAATATGTTGTTGCTACCCCAAATCAAATATTGTATCTCCAAAATGGCACCTTTACATTAGACCTGGATCACGCTCTGATAAGGAAATCTATCCTACCTATAGTTTAAATGCAGGAAGCATGTTCTGATAAGGTCAGAACCCACAGACAGAAAAGCATATATGGTGTCCCACTTTTCTTCCATAGCTGCAACATAACTTAGAAATAAGAGTAGTTGAAATGGCACTGTAATAGCCATTACATTATTCACTTGTATGTAACTGAAAATTACTGTAGATTAAAAGCATCTCCATTTACTGAGCGCTCATGTAATAAATGTGTCCGTGATAAACAGAATAAATGGATTGATAACAGAGCGTGAATATTTGACGGCAATGGTCAAATCAGCTGTGACAAGCACGACACGTGCTTCAAACACTCGAGCAAATAATATATAGCTAGGCTTTTATAAGGTATACATGAAGAGACATTCATGTAAAACACAATATACTTTATGAAAACTTAAGTTACAATATGTTAACTACAACAAAACCCCAATACTAACTGTGAATCCAAGACACAAGATCGCAAGTAGCATGAAATTATGGGCGTGGCGCCAAATACCAGAATACTGACGTAAAAGTGATATGCGCATGCGCAATAGTCCTAGGTAGGACCGTTCGATGGGTAGGACGGATTTTCAGAACACCTGGCTCTAAGAGCCGGCTGAACGACGGGAGCCGGTTCCTGATTGTGAGCCGATTTAGATAGAGGGAGAGGGAGAGAAAGGGATAATAAATTAAGCTACAAAAAATCTAAAGAGCCGAATTCCCATCACTAACACCAACGCTACACACAAACGAATCGAAAAAACAATGACCGTAGGGAAAAGAAGCTGCAGCCACGCCGACGCCTAACGAACCAAAAAGAGCGGCATTCTGCACCTGGAGGTTAGATAGCCTATGTCACTAATAGGGAACCATGTGCAGCGTTTAACAATTGGTAATCAAGAATAGGGAGAATCGACTGACCGTAGGAATCGAGTCAGTTTTCACTACCTGGCTCGGAGAATCGACTCGCAGCAGCGTTCTAGGAATCGAGTCAGTTCTCACTGGATTTATCTCAGTTCTAATCATCAAGTTTTTAATCCCGACCCAGATTGTCCGGATAATCATATCCCCAGACTTCCTATCAAGGATCAAACTGATCTAATTTTTTTCCCAGTTTTTAATACATTTTCAAACTGGATAAAGCTGATGCAGATACCGCAGAATAGGGTTAGTGTGGCCATCTGCTGGACAAAAGATATTATAGCATTTATTTGTTATTGAAAAAACACATCAGTAATAACCACTTTACAAGAGAAAAAAAGTTTTATTCTCCATCCGCACACTTGAAAATAACGGAAATACCCGGCTGAAGAGATAAAAGAAAACTAAAATACTCTGGGATTATTGCTGATTAGACCTGCAATCGACTTTTTTTTTTTGCATTTTCTGTCTTCTAAAATGTATTTTCAGTAAGTGGAAAAATGTGAATTTAAGTTTACTACAAGATTTCACTCAAGTGAAATTGTAAAGTGTTGCATAAAGTGTTCCAAACATTTTGAACTACAAGTTATCCACTCTTTTTTGTTGCAACAAAGAACTCCAATAACTCTTATTTCACCTACCTACCTGGTGGGTGGGTACCTCCCTACGTGCACGTGTGTGTGTGTGTGTGTGTCTGTGTGTGTATGTACACTATATACACACAGAGAGATGTGCTTACGTAACAACAGTTGGCTAATAGCCCCTACTGCTTCAGATGAGGAGGAGGCATGTCCTCAGGATCTAGAAAAGTCAGCCAACGTAATGGCACATTATCAACTGCACATGAACTCCGGCCTAATCCGCTTCTGAAAAACCAAAGACACCATGGTCGTATTGTAAAAAGAATGTATAGGAAGAATACTTTAATGGTTTTCTTGGTACAATCCAGACATCAGACACCAGGGTTAACGCTAACATACGGTGATCTCGTTTGCATAACACTATCACCCTAACATCCATTCAATGGTTGCACTGATTTTGGCTTGGCAGAGTTCTTCAAGTGTCCCAAGAGCTTTATACGAGAGACTCAGATGGATAGATTTAGCAGATGGATGAATTCTGCCATAACACTAATGGAATGTTCCATAGTCTAGGCCTGGCAATACTGGTCGTATTGTTGTACAGCGGAACATAAACACCATGTAAACATCGAGGTGGATTGTGTAGAGTACATTCAGAAACACTTTGTCGTCTATGTCCTCCTCTCACTCAAGGCATAGTCAAAATGGTCTATATACACATAAAGGCAGAGAGTAACCATGGGGGAAAAAATCATACAAAATATAAATAGGGATTAATCAAATAAATAAATAAACGGCTCTGCTTGCACAGCTGTCAAGTATGTAAGCCCACGCTCCAGTAAAGCCAGGCAGCAGAGATGATTTGCTGTATTCGATGGAGAGGAGGTCGGTTGGTCACAGGACAATCCCCTGGTGCAGCAACAATGACCCATACCCAGCCCTGAGATGGACTGCTTGATTTTGCCTGCGCCTTGTGTTCTCCAGAGCCCCTGCCACCCTGACCGGGAGGTTATACAGTGACAAAAGAAATACAAATAAAAATAGATGAAAAGATATCGAACGGGCATGATTCACAGAGGCGACCCTTGTGCTGTACTGAACAGCGCTGCAGTGAAATTAGCTCGGAGACGAAGAAGAGCTGGCACAGCAGGACGCTCAGGAGGAACTGCTCACATCACGTTCTGCAAACAAACCAACACACACCCACACACACAATTAGTTGAACTGCTGCAGAAATCCAGCACACACTTCGAACAGCACAAACGTGTTGATGCGACGTTTTTATCGGTCCGAATCATCGTTGCTCCTTTCAAACGTTCTATCGTTTATCAATGAAAGTCTAATTACGCATATTACTCATCCCGCTGCGTATAGACTGTCATTCTGCCGCAGCGCCCGTTCCGAGCGAGTGGCAGCCACTGTAATTAACTCATGTAGGCCCATCGAAGCAAGTGGTGTGAAATCATGCGCCGTTTAGCAAACGCCTAATTACGCGTCCGCCCGCTCGCACGATACGTAGAAGCTTTAAAGCAGCCCGCTTCAGCTGGCCTAAATCAGCTTGATTTAATAAGCACGCACATGTTTACCCATCAACAGCTTCGGCCCACCTCGTTTCTTCTCCTGGGGTTGGAAGCCATGGAGGAACAGGAAGAGAAAGACAAGGCGGAAGATTCAGGAGGAGAGCAGTGAGCGGGCACGTGACTACTGGACAGCATGTTCACCTTGTACTGGATCAGCTCCTCGTCTGCAAACAACACGGTTAAACATCAGACCTAGTGGTTTTGGGTTCACCGTGGTTGGAAAGCTGCTTTCAACAGGGCTCCGGGCTCCATAAATTTATGGAAAGGCTATGAAAAGATGCTTTGACTATCCCTCAGAATACAGATCAGTGCACTAACAACTGGAAAGTCTATGGCACTAACAACACCTTGCCTAAACTGGGATATCGCTCAGAGAAGCTACCAAGAGGCCAGTGGCAGCTTTGCAGGACTTACAAGTCGTTATAGCTGAGGGTACTCAGTTCGCGCGTGTGACAGCAATCTCTCAAGCTTTACACAAAGGTGGCAGGATTTTGAAATACAATAGCTCACGGGTTCTCGAACACCTCTGAACTTGTCAAATTCGCTTCTCGAAAAATTTGTCTCGGTTCTCGCCACACTCGCTTAAACTCGTACGTGTCGAGTCACGTAACTCGTTTCAGCCTAAACTCAATTCACGATTCAGTACACAGTGATTCAGATTCACAATAGCTTTTGCTTGGTGAAGATCTCTGCTGTGTTTATCGTGTTTTTCCTTATTTTCACATCTACAGCACTGTATTCTTAGTGCAAAGAAATCTCCATGGGTCCTCAAGTGGTTCGTTATAACAGCCAACCGAAAGGAAATCAGATACTGAATCCATTTGGCTTTCAGGCTTTCAGGTTAGCATTAGCGCCCCGAGTTCACTAATAGAGTAAGTGTTTTACTTTTACTTTTCACTTTCAATCCATTACTCTCTAAATGACATGATTTTTCAACACTTTATTATAAAATAAGCTTTGTGTTAATGATTTTGGCCAACTTTTGGTAGGTTAATGTAGGGGTTAATGTGTAATCGGCTCCGCTACGATACAGTACAGACTATATTACACTCATCGGTTCTTTACATATAACGTATGATGGATATATCTGAACATATCCCCATCATAAATCAGGCAGCATTTATACAATACAACTCCATTAATGTATATAATGCCTTACACAGTGTGGATTTTCTGGGGGTCTGGAACAGATTCATTCAATTTACTTTATTCCTTATGGGAAACATTTGCTGGGTACTCTTCGGTTTCAGTTCTCAACAAGCCTTATGGAATGAATTAACGAAGAGACTCAAGGTACCACTGTAGAAGCCTCCTCTGAAGTTTGATAACTTGATGTGTTTGGCCATTTTTGTAAAAAAAAAAATTTACTGATCACTTACAAAATGATTGGACATTTCTGAAAGTATAGCCCATTTAAAGAGTTATCAGTTCAGATTTATTTTTGGAAACAACATTTATGAGCCGATAATTCTGTGCCACAGTGATTTTTTTTAAGCCTCAATGACTGTGGCTTAGTTGGATGGCTTAGTAGTGTGAAGACATGTACAACCCCTGGCAAAAACTATGGAATCACCAGTCTTGGATGAGCACTCAATCAGACATTTCATTCTGTAAAACAAACTCAGATCAAAAACATGATACAATAATAAGGTCATTCCAAAGTGCAACTTGTTGGCTTTCAGGACCCCTAAAAGAAATGAAGAGAAAACATTGTGGAAGTCAGTGAATGTTACTTTTATTGACCAAGCACAGGGAAAAACATATGGAATCACTCAATTCTGAGGAAAAAAGTATGGAATCACTCCCGCTTCGGGCGGCCTCAGGACCCCTAGAAGAAATAAGAGAAAACTCTGTTGAAGTCAGTGAATGTTACTTTTATTGACCAAGCACAGGGACAAAACATATGGAATACTCAATTCTGAGGAAAAA
Organism: Ancistrus triradiatus; assembly: GCA_025084515.1. NCBI lineage: Eukaryota > Metazoa > Chordata > Actinopteri > Siluriformes > Loricariidae > Ancistrus > Ancistrus triradiatus. The sequence goes on along the minus strand of JAJAGP010000052.1, from coordinate 1,097,626 downwards.
AGTAGGGGGGGGAAATCACTCAAATGGGAGGTAGAAAATAAGGACACACCAGTCCCATTTCCGTGCTAAAATGGCACCTGCCTCAGTGAATGTTACTTTTATTGACCAAGCACAGGGAAAAAAATATGGAATCACTCAATTCTGAGGAAAAAACCTTGGAGGGCAGCTGGACGAAGTGGAGTGGCAAGAACCATGGCTCCAACAAGAGAAATGTCTCTTGAAACAAAAGAGGATTGTGAAACTTCTTGAAGAAGGTAAATCTTCACGCATGGTTGCTAAAGATGTGGGCTGTTCACAGTCAGCTGTATCCAAGATATGGACCAAATATAAACAGCATGGAATGGTTGTTAAAGCCAAGCGTACTGGTAGACCAAGAAAGACATCAAAGCGTCAAGACAAACAACTTAAGGCCATTTGTCTTGAAAACCGAAAAAGTACTACACAGATGAAGCATAAATGGGAGGAAGCTGGAGCCAATGTATGTGACCGAACTGTTAGAAAGCGCCTAAAGGAAATGGGATTTCAATACAGAAAAGCTAAAAGAAAACAATCATTGATACCTAAACATAAAAGAACAAGACTGCAATGGGCTAAGGAGAGGCAATCATGGACTGTGGATGACTGGATGAAAGTTATCTTCAGTGATGAGTCAAGAATCTGCATTGGACAAGGTGATGATGCTGGAACTTTTGTTTGGTGCCGTTCCAGTGAGATTATGAAGAGGCCTGCCTGAAGAAATATGATGATATGGGGCTGCATGTCAGGCAAAGGCACTGGGGAGATGACTGTGGTTAATTCTTCTATCGATGCACAAGTTTACATTGAGATTTTGGACAGTTTTCTCATCCCTTCAGTTGAACAGCTGTTTGGAGGTGATGAAATAATTTTCCAAGATGACAATGCATCGTGCCATAGGACAAAAACAGTGAAGGCATTCCTTGGAGAAAGACACATTCAGCCGATGTCATGGCCTGCAAATAGTCCAGATCTCAACCCAATTGAAAACCTGTGGTGGAAATTGTAAAAAATGGTTCACAAGAAGGCTCCAACCTGCAAAGCTGATCTGGCAACTGCTATCAAAGAGAGTTGGCACCAGATTGATGCATAATACTGTTTGTCACTTATCAAGTCCATGCCTCAGAGACTGAAAGCCGTTATAAAAGCCAAAGGTGGTGCAACTAAATACTAGTGATGTATTTTGAATGGTCTTTTGTTTATCTGTTTTTCATGATTCCATACTTTTTTCCTCAGAATTGAGTGATTCCATATTTTTTTCCCTGTGCTTGGTCAATGAAAGTAACATTCACTGACTTCCACAATGTTTTTCTCATTTCTTTGAAATGTTCCTGAAAGCACAGTTGGCACTTTGGAAGACCTATGAATTGTACATGTTTTTTGATTCTGAGTTTGTGTTACAGATAAATGTCTGAATCGTGCTCATCCAAGACTGTGTTCCATACTTTTTGCCAGGGTTGTATGATTAGTGTAAGGTGGATTTCCCTCTTCTTGATTCCTAGATCTTAGCTGATTGCTATACTTCTTTGTCAGGTAATACATCAGGCTTCATACTATTTTGTTTAGATTGACATGAATACTTCTTATTATCCGTTAATACTTAAAACTGATCATCAGTTCGTTTATCTTCTCTGTCGCACTCTTGTCAGCCGAAACTGTCGCAGAGGACAACTGCATTAACTCATAGGCATGAAAAAGTCCTGATCCACAACAAGTACTGTAGTTTATGGGTATTTGAGATTTAAACTCTGAGATATGATATCAATATAAACAGTGCGTTTGGAAGCAGTGCTGAATCCTTTACTGCATGGTGATGACACCGCTATGTTTGGAAAGAGTCTTAGAGCCATCAGGCTGAGTCATTACAGAGTTATTAAACCGAGAAGATAAGAAAATATAAGCAAATATATAAGAATGTAAGCGGATTACTGAAGCTCTCATTTCGCAGCACTTTATTCTTAACACAACTCAATCAGTTTGAATTCATCTCATCCCCATTCACTGTCTGACTGTTAATCACGCCTGCCTGTGGTGAATGATATGTGTGAGACCTTCTGCACTCCACTGGCTTTGAGTTCTCCGATCTGCCTTCCAATCGCGACTAAGTAGCTGCGTTCTGCACTCCGCCGTCGCCGCCAGGTGCTTCTGAGAGTGTTCCACAGGAGGAGGATCTGGGGGAGGGGGCAGATCTGCACAAAGCAGCAAAAGAATAAATGAGCCATACCAGTCAAGGTGACACGGGATAACCATGTCCACTGTATAGCTACCAGAAGTCTACCGAAACCTTTATTCTCCTCACCCCCAGATTTGATGATTTCTCTTGTACGAGGTGCATCTCTGGTGGATTTGTTTCTGCACCTTGGCTGCTGAGCGGAGGATGGAGGAGATTCCTCGAGTGGAAATGAAGCGATCTCTCCTACTCGGGAACAGAGAGCATCTAATATATTAGCACAGCAAGGATTGTTCTAGACACTGACATGGTGACACAATGCCAGTGCTGGTGCCCATTGCCAAACCTTTCAGAGCTGGTCCTTGGCTGGCAAAGACAGTTCAGTTTCAGCACTGGTGTCACCAGCATCACATGTTGATCATGAACTGTTTTTCATGACGATTACAAAAATAAGCTGGTGACAATACATGTGGTTTCAAACGCACACCTGCAATTGGGAACTACCGGGAAAGAACAGACTGCACTGTGACGGCATTATAATTGTTTGTGTGTTATTGGTTCAATTAATGCACAGAAACACTTCACAAACATTATCTTGCCATTAAAGAGCTCACAATGCTTAACGTGTAATCATTTCGCATTCTCGAGTGTTGTTCGTTCCTGTTGCAGGCACTAGCACCAGCACCAGTTTAATGGTCAGAGTTAGAATGGTCACTAAACACATATTCAACTTCTATTTATTGAAGCTAATTTAATTTAAGGCTGGAACTTTGGTGAGTTCACCTGTTAAATGCTGAATGTTGTCTGACAGCAGCATCTCTATTTGACAGGCTTCTCTCCAGTGGGCTGTCAGATGAGGCACCACGCCATTGTGAGACTCCAGGTTGGACAGAGGTGACTCAGACTCGAGTGTGCATGGTGCCCTGCTGATGCTGCTGCAAACAATTAAAATAAAATAGGAAAAACTCTTCCAAACAGTCCAGGTGTGCACTGTATAACGTCCATTGGTTCAACATCCGTTCACTTTAACAGCCGAGGTCTTTAAATTATAATAAACTATAAGAAGGGACATTTTCAGGGACAAGCGGGAAGGGTCTGAAAACTAACCCAGATTTTCACTGGGCTCAGGCAGACGTACACCCTGCACAGGATTCTGTAAACGCACCACCTGACCTTCACGTTGAACCAAGGAGCTCAGGAATTACTGTTTCCAGCAGCGGGCTCTTACCTCCGAGTCAGTGGAGCTGCTAAACATCTTAAACTAAACTACTAAACTATGTAAGATTGTTCAATCTGTTACTCATCATACATTACTAATGGCATTCAAGGTTCAAAAGTTAGGAATCACCATGACATTTGTTTGTACTTGAAATAATTGATGTTTTCTAACCAGGTTACATTAAACTGATTGACTTTTACAGCTGATATGACTGATCAGCTGCATGCTTGACAGTAAAAGAGTTCTTTGCAGACCCACTAAATAAAAGTCTTATTTCAAAACAGTAAATGTGATGAGCAAAAGAACACAGACATTGAACAGTGGATTACTTGATAAAAGTAGCAATGATGGAATGATGTTGATTGCAGAGTCAGACCAATAAGCTATCCACACCTAAGCTACGCAAGGTGCGAGCTGAAACTTCCCCTAATAATAAAAAACTGACAACTAAAAGACCAAATATTAATGAAAGTAATGTTGAAATGAACAGTTTTGTGAATAAAAATAAAAAGCTACAATATCGTCAGTGTACTGACTATCATTTCTAATGAACCGAAGGCTTCCTTAATTAGAAACAATGGAGTGGGATGATTTCATATAATAGAATCACTGAAAATGTTTTTTAAAAAAGGTCTAGAAAGGTTTATTGGCAGTTCATTTTGGGACCAGTCAGTACCCAGCTGTGGAGAATTGAATGAGCTATTAATAGGACAGAGAAGACTGATTCACACCCATTAGCAAGGGACTGCCATAGTCCAAAGAGAAAGTAATAAAATCATTAAAAGGAGTGGATTTGATTTATCTTAGCAAATGCTTTTGAGCTGAAAGGAACTGGGTTTCAGACCTCAGGTCTGGGCATCTTGTGTAACACTCGTATGGTATGTACGTTGTTTGAACGTGTACCGTGGCAGCAGGTCAGAGTGTTGCCACCGTGAATTAGTGTGCCTTTGTTCCTTATGGGGAGACGGAGTGAGGGTGGCTGTGGACTGCTGGCTATAGGTGGAGGCTCGTCCGAAGCGCTCCCCTCTCGCAGGAAGCGTGGCTGCATTGTCCAAATCCTGCATCTGGTAAGTCCTCTCAGGCAGAGGAGGACACCAGTCCTGATCCTTCTTACAGCTGCAGGACAGGAAGATGCAACATACACAGACGAAGAGGATTAATTCCAGTTGTAGTACGTGTAAAAACATTATCACAGACACTCGTTTATATATGTACTGACCCACCAAAAGCTAATGGTGTGGAAGCAACACAGGCCTGCAAACTAATGAATCAGCTATCACAAGACTCCAGACCCGTGGGCGTGCATGGACAGGTTTTTATGAGTAATACATATTATACACAATACACACACACAAAAAAAAAAAAACAATTTACAGAACGCTGCAGCATTAACGCTCATGAAAGCCACCCTGTCCCTCACGGCAGTGTTCTAAACATGATGTAAGAGGATGGAAAGTTTCGATGATGTGCCTCATTGCACGCTACACTGCCAGCAGCTATTATAAAATGTTGAGTTGGCCTCATTCTGCTTGCTCCCCAAAGTGTGGCCTTTGCCATTATAAGGCACACACTGTCACTATAAGAAGTTAAAATAAGCCCTTTATTTACTCGTCTGCATTCCGTCCTCTGAGAGCGACTCTGCGCATGGCTGACTAATTGAAACCTGCAGACTGAAGGAGGAAATTGAGTATCGAATAAAAACCCATGGCAGCAAATTTCAGACTTCAGTGCTTACCTCTATATATTAACTCTGAGGAAACCTCAGGTTCTGGACTTGGTGCAAAATAGACTGGTGCTCTGAACAGCCCATTCTACCTCGTCCCAGAGATGCACTACAGGATTAAGATCTGGGGACTGTGGAGGCCAGGGAAGCAAGGAACCAATCCATTACTATAGGACCCTTGTGGCCTGGTGCACTGTCCTGCTGAAAGTGTCCTTGTGACATTGGGTAAACTGTTGCCATGAAAGGATTAACTTAGTCAGCCTCAGTGCTTAGGTAAGCCCGACTGTTCAAGTGTGCATCCACAGCACTCGGTGTCGCAAGCAAAACATTTCCCACACCATTACTCCATTACCCTGAACTGATGACATCTGACAGGAAGCGTTCATCAGTTCATGCTGCTTGTGCCAAATTCTGACCATCGGCATGTTGCAACAGAAATCTGGATTCATCTGACCAGGTCATGTTTTTCCACTGCTCAGTGATCCAAGGTATGGGCTCCTCTGGAGTCTTGTTTTTATGTTTCCCTAGACAGGAATCACACTTAAACTGGTCGCCTGCTGTTATAGCCCATCTGAACCAAGGAAAGACGGGTTGTGTGTTTGTACATGTTGTATTTGCAGTTTTCTTGATTGTGCACCACTTACTTGTCATAATGATTCTTGACATCGTCCTCTAGCTGTATTTGTTGTACGTTTTAACTTGATCACACCATTTTCTCTCGACACCGTTCCAACGAGAACACCCAATAAGGTTTCCAGTTTATAAATAATGGCCCCGGCTTGTCTAGCACTAATTAAATTGCCTTGTTCGAAGTCACTGAGATTGCTTGACTTTCCTTCCCATTCTAACATTGACTCGCACTGAAACTGATCCACAGAAAATGTGCTCACTTGATTTTGGCAGGACTTTGTCCAATTTCCATATAGGGAAGCTGTAATCGCAAAAGGCAGGCACTCACCGCATATGATGCTTATTCTTACCTAGTACGCCTTCTTGGTTCTCTAGCACTGGGTGGAGGCAGGGACGTAACATCAGACCAGGTGTAGGTCGCCGGGGGATGCTCCTTCATTTTAATGTTGGCTGCAATTACAGAGTAAATGTAGTTTTTTTCCAGAAATCGGTGTCATGATCATGCATGCAAGCTTCTATGAGCACAAAACTCTCGATCGTATTGCTATATCAGTTTATGTAATGAAGAGAGCATGATGATTAAGACAGAATGCATAGCTGAGCCTCAATACCGGTCCCTGTCCTCGGGTATTGGAGCTTGGCGTATTCAGCTGTGCTTTGTTCAGACTGTAGACTCCACTGGTCCAGGTCAGGTTTGGATGCTACTGGCGAGCTGCTGCAACGGTCGTTCGAGTACACGCTGCTCAGGTCGTGCTGCTCCTCATCGGCTCCGTTTATAGTGCTATAGATGGGGCCTTCGGTGGATGTGGGGCTATACTCGTCGTTTGGTCTCAGAGCGTCCATCCCTGCAGCTGGACAAGACGCAACGCTCAAGTGACTGAGAATTCAGTTTCAAAAAGCAAGGGCAAAGGAGAAACGCTATGACTCACTCATGATGTGAGAAAGCTCTTACTGTTGCAGTATCTGTCTGCGGATTCATGTCGGCCAGCGCAGCAGCTCCCGAAATCTTTACTGCTGCATTGATGTTGCTGGTCGGCCACGAATCATCCACCAGGGATAGTTAACCATGTCAGATCTGAGTAAACATGGCCTGACAAAAAAAAAAATAACATGTTATAACTAATAACGATATGGTTTTAAAGTATAAAGTGTATATCATTAGAGTCTCATCTAATCCGTACCTTCCATTGATGATTTCGGATCCGTTGCTATTTGAGAGGCCAACTGAAACAAAAAGGGAGGGCTAAAACACTTTAGAGCTCAACTAATGAGCAAAGGAAATGTAATGAGTGCGTTTACATGCACTTAATAATCCGATCATAGTCTAATTTCTGCAGTTATCTGATCATTCAAATGGACATGTAAACAGCATAGCTCAAGCTACAAATCAGACTAAGAAATTCGATAAAGAGGGCTGAATTTGATCTCAGTAACCAGATTTCTCAGCGCAGGTATTCCCATACTCCGATTTCTCATTATTCTCAGTCTGTGCACACGTACAGAGCTGTTGTGGAAGCGGGTAGTGGGTTCACGAACGGTTGCCAGGTCCTCTTATTCTAAAACGTTTTGGAGCTTGGTTGTTCCACATACTTGGTTGCTTATTGCTCCTCGTGGGATCTGCAAGCCGAAGTGAAACATAGCATTCTGCAAAACGGATACCAATAAAGTTTTAGGACTCTGACACCGTACTGGTCCATCTAAAAAAACTTTGCATATTGTATAAAGTTAATTCTTTTCCGTAAATGTAACTGAATCAAAATTAAACTTTCATAATATTTTAAGTTCATTGCATACCAACTAAATAATTTCAAGTCTTTTTAAATTGTTTTAATACTGAGATTTTGGCAATCAGCTTCATAAAACTCAATTTCCTATCTCCACAAAATTAGCATATCATGAAAAGGTTCTCTAAACGAGCTATTAACCTAATTATCTGAATCAACGAATTAACTCTAAACACCTGCAAAAGATTCCTGAGGCTTTTGAAAACTCCCAGCCTGATTCATTACTCAAAACCGCAATCATGGGTAAGACTGCCGACCTGACTGCTGTCCAGAAGGCCATCATTGACACCCTCAAGCAAGAGGGTAAGACACAGAAAGAAATGTCTGAACGAATAGGCTGTTCCCAGAGTGCTGTGTCAAGGCACCTCAGTGGGAAGTCTGTGGGAAGGAAAAAGTGTGGCAGAAAACGCTGCACAAACGAGAAGAGGTGACCGGACCCTGAGAAGGATTGTGGAGAAGAGCCGATTCCAGACCTTGGGGGACCTGCGGAAGCAGTGGACTGAGTCTGGAGTAGAAACATCCAGTGCCACCATGCACAGGCGTGTGCAGGAAATGGGCTACAGGTGCTGCATTCCCCAGGTCAAGCCACTTTTGAACCAGAAACAGTGGCAGAAGCGCCTGACCTGGGCTACAGAGAAGCAGCACTGGACTGTTGCTCAGTGGTCCAAAGTACTTTTTTCGGATGAAAGCAAATTTTGCATGTCATTCGAAAATCAAGGTGCCAGAGTCTGGAGGAAGACTGGGGAGAAGGAAATGCCAAAATGTCTGAAGTCCAGTGTCAAGTACCCACAGTCAGTGATGTTCTGGGGTGCCATGTCAGCTGCTGTGTTGGTCCACTATGTTTTATCAAAGGCAGGGTCAATGCATCTAGCTATCAGGAGATTTTGGAGCACTTCTGCTGAAGAGCTTTATGGAGATGAAGAGTTCATTTTTCAGCACGACCTGGCACCTGCTCACAGTGCCAAAACCACTGGTAAATGGTTTACTGACCATGGTATTACTGTGCTCAATTGGCCTGCCAACTCTCCTGACCTGAACCCGATAGAGAATATGTGGGATACTGTGAAGAGAAAGTTGAGAGACGCAAGACCCAGCACTCTGGATGAGCTTAAGGCAGCTATCAAAGCATCCTGGGCCTCCATAACACCTCAGCAGTGCCACAGGCACTCCATGCCTCCATGCCACGCCGCATTGAAGCAGTCATTTCTGCAAAAGGATTCCCGACCAAGTATTGAGTGCATAACTGAACATAATAATCTGAAGGTTGACTTTTTTTGTATTAAAAACACTTTTCTTTTATTGGTCGGATGAAATATGCTAATTTTGTGAGATTAGAATTTTGGGATTTCATGAGCTGTATGCCAAAATCATCAGTATTAAAACAATAAAAGACTTGAAATATTTCAGTTGGTGTGCAATGAATCTAAAATATATGAAAGTTTAATTTTTATCATTACATTACGGAAAAGAATTAACTTTATCACAATATGCTAATTTTTTGAGAAGGACCAGTGAATATGCAAGAATTTTGATTTCATTCTTGAATTTCAAAATTTACGTCACATCCTTCTGTGGCCAAGTATAAATCTGATTATTACCTTGGTCATGCAAACCCGGAGTTTTCCCATTATCAGATTACCTTGTTGATATCAGAATTGCCTGATATTACCAGATTACCTTACCTACCTTGTTACCAGAAACTTGCCGATCAGATTACTGACAAAATATGACTTTCTGCAGTTCTCGGATTGTTAAGTGCATGGCACATTAGAATAAAACTAACCACCAGAAAAATCATTTTCTTTAATTTTGGGTGAAACATCCGTGTGACATAATGGAGGTCGAAAAGCTGAGAAGAAACATGACATGATGTTGATTAATATTTGTTTGCCGAACACACATGCAGGGTGACACTGCCTCACACACTTACAATACCTTCATAATACAATTCTGGGTCACAAGGCCTAACCGGCAGCACAGGGCGCCACCCCAAGACAAGAGCCACTCAGACTGGGATAAGAGACGCAATTGACCCCACTACTTGGAAATGTGCGGGGGAAGCCCAGACCGACACGTGGAGAACATTCAGACTAGAACCTAGGTCTTTGTGCAGTTGACCATTGCACCACTGTGCCCTGCTCCAAGTCATTTAACTGACTGACACTGCTTAATTAGGACTGTGGTGGCTCAGCCATTAAGGTACTGGACGATGGACCAGAAGGTTCAGGATTCAAGCCCCAGCACTGTCAAGCTGCCACCTTTGGGCCCTTGAGCAAAGCACTTGACCCACACTTGCTTGGATTGCTTTATGACTAAATTGTGCACATAGGGTACTTTTATTATGTTCTACATTTAATATTAATATTGAAGATATCAAAATTATGAAAGGCCACACATGGAATTATGCAGTAAACAAAAAAGTGTTAAAAATGAACCCCAATATGTTTTATACTTCAGATTTTTCAAAGCAGCCACCTTTTGCTTCGATGACAGCTTTGCACACTGTTGGCATTCTGTCAAATCAGCTGGAAAGGGTTTCAATAAACAGGTGGGCATTGTGCAGAGTTAACTTGAGGACTTTCATGCCTTCTTCATGTGTTTGCGACCATCAGCTTCGTTGTTCGAGGTATGAAACCCAGAATCTAAAGTATAAAACTTTTTCTGGTTTGTTTAACACTTTTTTATTTACTACATGATTCCATGTGTGTTTCCTCACAGTTTTGATGTCTTCGATATTAATCTACAATGTAGAAAACATTACAAAATAAGGAAAAACACTGGGTGAGAAGGCGTGTCCAAACTTTTGACTGGTACTGACTGGTTTAAATGTTTGTCTACTGACCCAAATGCAGGTTTTGTTGAGCAAACCTGATTATGCTGCTGCTCAAAAATAAAATCAAAATCGTGACAGAACGTGATTAAGCCATGCAAAAATAAATAAAGTGGTACGAGGTGTCGGGCTACCTGCAGGTGTGTAGGCGAACGAGGTGGCATAGTGACCAAGCTCCTTCCTCTTCCGGTGTCTACAGTAGACCCAGGCACTGAAGCCCATCAGCACTATCCAGCAGGCGGAACCTAGAGCAGCAATGAAGGCTGGCTGTCTCAACACCGCAGACATCTGCTCTGAGAGACTGGTGCTGTCATCGCTCTGCACCGTGGGATCCACTACAGGGGCTTCGGTAGAATAGAAAGAAACGCAAGAGAAGGAAAGACAGAATGATTTAGGAGACGGGTGTATCGCAGACACCACGCTATATCTGTCAGACAGACACCGAATCAGTCTCTCTTCACAGCGGGGTAGAGCGAGGCTGATGCGCTGGCAGCAGTAACACTGCGCTACAGACAGGGATGCGGGAAGCTGTTATAATTAGAGGGAGGGTTGTAAGTGTATAGTCCTATATGTACTCACTTATAAGGATGAAGACCGGCTGGCTTGGCTCTCCAGCTCCAGCGCTGGTCACTGCAACCACCTGCACCCTGTAAAGAAGCTCAGGTGCCAGCCCGTGCAGCAATGTGTAGAGGACGTTCCCATCCACGCTCTGGTTCAGCTGCAGCTGCAGCCCCGATTCATTCCCCACACACCACACCTGCAGCCAACAGCAGCGTAGAGTTTTGTCTTCAAACAAGTCGTACCCAGTATTACATAGGCTCATATTCAAGAAAGTGTTGGGCATAAAAAGGTACACAAGTAACTGATTACAGTAATCATATCGCTTTTTCCCCTGTAACACAGCTAATTAAAAGAGGTACTTCCGTTGCTGATATTTCTGAGTGAAAATATCTCATTCCCAAAGCATTTACAGCTTCTGCGATGGGAGTGATGCGAGAGGCTTTCTCAAACTTTGAATCATTTATACAAACAATTAAAACAATGATTCTCTTTCAAAATGCTCAAATTCGTGCACTGGTGACATCTGCCTTGGAAAAACCTCAAAACTTCCAATCAAACACAACTCATTTTTGAATTTCTTATCCCTGCACTTTCTAGTCATGTAATCTCATTACTCATTGCTTTACTTTTAAGTTACATTCTAAAACCCGTACAAATGTTCATTCCTTCACTTTCTTATCCGCTTAATCCTGAAAAGCGTTGCAGGACAGCCGGTGCCTAGCCGGCAGTACGGGGTGTGTAGGAAAAAATGCAATTATCCTATACCTGTACGATTATGTGGCAGATGCTGTTTCGTTTCAGAATGTATGTGTATGTTTGTTATGTATGGTATCTATGAGATCCATATTTCAAGGAGACCAAGGTGGTGAGACATACAGCGCTGTACAATGGTTGCACGATAATGCACAGAACGGACACTCATTTTTGACCATATGAGGCACCATTTGCCTGGACTGAGGAGAGTGTAATTTCCTCAAACCAAAGGTGCGGTCATTCCCAACAGCATGGGGTCTTCCACTCTCACCTCAAGACACACACACCATCCTGTATGCAAACTATATATTGCCACAGTCAGCTGACACCCAGGTGATAACTTTGTTCCCTTGTTAGATCAAAGGTTTTTACTGAATATAAAGATATGTAGCCTGAGAACCCGAAAAGGTAGGAAGTAAGAAAGAGAGCTTTGAGTTGAGAGAACATCGAGACGCCGACATTCGTTACCATCGCGATCCATAATTTCTTGTAATTGTACTATTTGGTCTGTATTATTATTATTATCTGTCTTTTGTAATAAAATCACTTACTCCTTTCTTCTACTAGTCTCTAGTATCTTTCTAGACAGATATGTATGTTAATAAATAGATCTCTTGAAAGCTGTATATTTAGACATGTTATGGTCACCTCTGCCATATGTAAAAGACTAGAAATCTTGATATGATTCTAGCTGGCACGTTGATAAAAAACGCTCTGAATAACCTTCATGCATTAAATAACTAAAATAGGTTTAACTACCTCTGACGACTTGAATAAGTTATGTAATATTGCGTTATATAATATACACTGATTTGTGTCACGTCGGTATGAACCTCTGACTATAGTAATTAATAGGAAAAATTCACCATTAAAGTAAATGCTGGGGCTCTTACCCACACATCTAAAACTATATAGAATTTGGAGTCAGATACTAAATTAAACTTGGAGTCAGATATTAAACTAAATTGGAGTCAGATCATAACAATAATAACACGCATCTATCCTTCGACTGCGTCCTATTTCCGTCTTTGGTCATAGAGTCGCAGAGGGTTAATAAGAGCTCTGATAATCTCAGACATAAAAACCCTACAGGTGCAAGGCAAGAACAAGGCTAGACAGTTTGCTAACCCATTGTAAGACAAATACACACACACACACACACACACACACACACACACACACACACATACACACATACACACATACACACATACAGTCACACACTAGGGCCACTTTAGAGACACCAAATAACCTAGCACTTGGTTTTGGCCTTGAAGACGTTAGCTGACACTGAAATTACGCAAAAAACAATGCAGGAAATGTTTCACGCTTTGGGTATTCAAATAATATTTTTATAGAAAAACATGAGTAATGCAAGGTATTATGTTAGTAACTGTAATGTGATTACAAAATATTTAACTGCAAAGCGTTACGTTACCTTGTTACTGAGAAAAGTACTCACATTAATGTATTGTTAACCCCCAACACTGCTTATCACTATACAGGTTATTCATTTCATTATGTGTATCATTTCCATGATGAGCATTTTCCACTTTCGGACAGGACCATAAAACAGCAAACACTCGAATCCAGTCTGCTATTCAGTAACCAGGACCTGGTTTCAGATGTAGGTCTGGCTTCTAAATGAGTAGAAATGCTGCGGCTCTCACCCAGTACTCCAGAATGGGCTCGTTCTGCTCATTAGTGAGAGGAGGCTCCCAGGAGACTTGCACTGTTGAACTGTTGTCCAGCTGGACCACGCTGACGGCCTGAGGTGGGCCACTTAGCACTGGGAGAGGAGAGGAATGAAAGAAAAAAAAAAAAAATCACATTCATATTCACTACGCTGACTTAACCCTTCATTATTATTTAGTACACTCATCCAAGTCAGGGCCGCAAGGGGAGGGGGCTAATGGGCCTAGACAGGGTACCAGGGCACACAAACACTGACACTGGGATAGCTTACAAGCACCAACTGACCTAACTCATATCTGTGGATTGTGAGAGGAAACCAGGGTACACAGAAGAAACATTTACACATCCAGTAGTTTTTTGTTGTTGTTCTGTTTTTATAGGGCAGTGTGGGAAGCATTTGTATGTCTAATCAGACCACACCTGTAATCATTTATATATCTGCCTTGAGACATAACTGCATGCCGAGTTTTGCAGCAATGCGACATTTCTATCTGGGTGCGTTTTTTTTTTGACAGTGAGTACATTATTGCCTTATATTCTATAGTTTTATACCCTCTATTATATTATACTCTTCATAATATTATATTTAATTTATAGAAAGAATAGAATAGAATAGAAAGCCTTTATTGTCATTATACGCTGCATACACAGTATACATAATACAATGAGATTGGAAGCTTCTCCTTAAGGTGCACACAGCATAATAGAAAAAAAAACTAAGACTACTAGTGCAAAAAATATGCAAAAACTGTGCAAAATGTTTTCTGTATTGTGTGATATGTCAGTAGTGCAGGTTCCCATTTAGCATTGTGATGGCTTTGGGAAAGAAGCTGTCCCTGAGTCTATTTGTTTTGGCCGGTATGGACCTGTAGCGCCTACCAGAAGACAACAGGTTGAAGAGTGGGAAGCTGGGGTGGGTATTGTCCTTGAGAATGTTCCTGGCTCTGGTGAGGCAGCGAGAGTTATAAATTGAGTCTATGGAAGGCAGAGAGCAGCCAATCATTTTTTCCGCAGTGTTGGTCAGCCTCTGCAGTCTTCTTCTGTCAGCTTCTGTGCAACTGGAGTGCCACACTGACACAGCATACGTCAGCAGGCTCTCGATGGTGGAACGGTAGAAGGTCACCAGCAGGCTTGTGTGTAGTTGTACCCTCAAGAAGTGTAGCCGCTGCTGGGCCTTCTTGACCAGTGCAGAAGTGTTGACGGACCAGGAGAGGTCTACAGAGATGTGTACACCGAGGAATTTAAACGATTCTACTCGCTCTACTCGGGGCAGGACTTCTGTTAGTTCTAGAATTAAAAAAGTCACAGCATGGGGGAAAGGCTTTCCATACATGGCCCCCCCACCTATGGAATAAAACTTGCCCACTATCGTTCGCAATCAGACCACCCTCCAAAAGTTGTAAGTCTAGGCTAAGAAGAACTACTATTTACGCAGGCCATTGTGACTAGAATTTAGACAAGGTTGCATGGTTGGGGTTGCTGGGGCAGGAGTATGGAGGTCATGTCTGGCATGGCCTGCCTTGTACGAGATGCCGGGCAGTGTCGAGTGGGCGGCTGGCTGGAAACTAGATTCGGTCCTCGGTGATCTTGAATCAAAGCACTTGCCTTATAATAAGGGCAGAGCTGGGGTTCATAGTCAAGAGTCTTATGGGTGATCAGAGCCGTTGGGTTGCTGTCTTCTGGCCGTGGGGTTGCCATGTCTCATGTGATCCCTCTTGGCTGGGTTTCCTACCAGTTTCTCCTCTTTCTAGCTTTCTAGCTATGTGCTATAGCTAATGCTGCCAGGGTCTAAGGTACACTTGGCATCAGGATTGACATGGCATCAGTGATTGTTAATAGACACTGTGCTCTTTAATCAATAACTAATTACCATTTCTGTTTTCTCTCCGAGCTGTGTTCCGGCGCAGTTCCGGGGCCCTACACTGATGTAATTCTGATGGAGCTCCATGTGCATTCATTCACATTTTTTCGACAATGACTCCATGAACAAATGGTGTAGTTCCTCTTAAATTTATCATCATACCCGGGCACTTAATGTCGATGTGCATACTTACATTCTATTCAAACTTTGACTCCATGCCTTAGTCGCTCTTAGATTTATCCATCTACGTCCGCCAAGGAGGCTTGGGTCCTTTTGGAGTCTTGGTTCTCCCAAGGTTTCTCTAGAACTAGGGAGGTTTTTCTTGGCCACGTCGCCTAGGCTTGCTCAAATGTGTGATGGACGTAGTATTAGGAGATAATCTAAACCTGTAAAGTTGCTTCTTTGAGACAATGCTCCATTGTTAAAAAAGCGAATATAATAAATCTGACTTGATGACTGGTCCCACGTTCGCCGTTGATGTACAGGGGGGCAGGGGCATTCCGGTTTCGCCGGAAGTCCCAGGATAGATGAGTTCTTTAGTCTGGTTATATTTAGTGCCAAGTTGTTAGCTGCCACTCCACTCCCCAAAGGTTTCAGGGACCTCATCTCTGTACGCGCTCGTCACCCCATTGTTATATGTCCCACCACCGTTGTGTCATCAGCAAATTTCACAATGATGTTCTTGGGTAGGGCAGGGACAGCACGGTCGGATGTGTAGAGTGAGTAGAGAAGTGGCTAGCACACAGCCCTGTGGGGAGCCGGAGCTTGAGGGTACGGATGGAGAGAAGTGAGGCCCCAGTTTCACCGCTGTGGTCGGTGATCAGCAAGTCCCCTGATCCAGGAGGCAGGGTGATGATGGAAGCCCCCAGATTGGTAGATTGGGGATAAAATGTCCGGTATTATTGTGTTGAAGGCAGAGCTATAGTCAACGAAGCTCCCCCGTTTCTCCAGGTGCGTTAGTACTGAATGAAGGGCGGTGGCTATTGCATCTTCTGTGGATCTGTTTGTCCGGTATGCAAACTGGTGCGTGTCCAGGGTAGGGGGAGACAGGTTCTGATGTCTCTCAAAGCACTTTGTGATGACCGGTGTGAGTGCTATTGGGCGGTAGTCATTGAGACTGGTTGTGGGTGATTTTTTGGGGACTGGAATGATGGTGGCTGATTTCAAGCATGCTGGAATGACGGCTTGTTCCAGTGACAGGTTGAAGATGTTGGTGAAGACGTGTGATAACTGGTCAGCACATGCCTTGAGCACCTTCCCTGGTACACCATCTGGGCCTGTGGCCTTCCTGGGGTTCACGGAACGAAGCACTCGTCTCACGTCCTCAGTCGCAAGAGTGAGTGGGGAGGAGCCAGAGGCTGGAGTGGGTTTATGCTGTGCCTGGGCCTCAAAACGGGCATAGAAGCAGTTCAGCTCCTCCGCCAATGCCACGTCTGAGTCATCGGGTGTTGCAGCGTAGCCTTTATAATTAGTAATTGACTGGATGCCCTGCCATACATGCCTAGGGTTGTTGAGCTGCTCCTCTATCGTCCTCTTGTGCTCTGCTTTGGCAGTCCTGATGCCTCTCTTCAGGTCGGCGCGAGTGGTACTGTATAGAGCTCTGTCGCCTGATCTGAAGGCTACATCTAGGGCTTGAAGGAGCTTGCGGACCTGGTTAGTCATCCATGGTTTTTGGTTTGGATAAACCCGGATTGACTTTTCTACAGTGACCGTATCAATGCAGTGCCTGATGTAAGACAGTACAGTGTCTGTGAATATGGCCAGGTCTTCATGATGAAAGGCTTCCCACAGTGTTTGTTCAAAGCAGTCCTGCAGTCTGGCAAGGGCGTCATCAGGCCAGGTGTTAATGGTGATCCTTTTTGGCTTTGTTTGTCGGATGAGGGGGGTGTATGCGGGGGTGAGGAACAGGGAGAGATGGTCTGACTGGCCCAATTGGGGGAGGGGTATAGCTCTGTAAGCATGCTTGATGTTGGAATATACATGGTCCAGAGTGTTCTCCCCTCTTGTTGGGCATTTCACATACTGGTAGAATTTTGGTAAAACAGTTTTGAGATTTGCCTTGTTAAAGTCCCCCGCAATTATATGAATGCCATTTGGATAGGCACGCTGATGGTTTTTAATGGCATTCAGCAGCAGAGAAAGAGCCGTTTTTGCATTAGCATCCGGAGGAATGTAGACTGCAGTAATAATAACTACAGTTAGCTCCCTAGGCAGGTAAAATGGTCTACATCTCACCGACATGAACTCCAAGTCGGGAGAACAGTGACTGTCCAGAATAGTGCTACTGTTGCACCATACTTCTTGCACGTAGATGCAGAAGCCCTCCTCCTCTGTCTTCCCGGTGTACTGTTTCTGTTCTCTTATGTGTAGAGCGGGACCTGACAAGCTGTACTGTAGCTCAGGGATTCGAGAGCATTAGCCATGTCTCCGTGATTATAAGCATGCAGCAGTCTTGAACATAGCGATTTCAGCTAGTGTAATTCTAAAATCATCCATTTTTGTGTAACACGGATCTGGCGTTTGAGAAGGTAGGGTTGGCAGTGGGTGTTTGAGTGGGCTGTTTCCTTAGCTTATTCAGTAAGCAGCCTGCAGGCCCGTTTTGTTTCCTCTCGCGGGCCGACGTCTACGTCGCTTGCCAGGGACCCGATAAAACAATCCACGGAGATCCCGCTGGGCTCGCTATATCGTCAGGAAGGTTGTGAGTGCGATGAAACGCTAGAGTTGAGAAGATGGTCGTTTCCTGTTGAATCCGATGTTCATAAGTCCATACGGCTGTAAGAGTTCGTAGACGATGCACAATGTAATAAGAAACAAACTCAAAAAAAAACAAAAAATGTGACACAAATAGGGAGACCTGTGAGCCGCTGCGTCCGCGCGCGCCGCCATGATCAGATCGATTTTATTGATTATATTTTCTTTAAATATGTTCTCTCTTTTCATTTTTACATTCATGCATTCATCGTCTAGCCCAGTGTTTCTCAGTGCTGCTTTAGTGTTTTCCTGCTCCCAACACACCTGATCCAACACTCAGCTCATTAACAAGCCCCTTATTGAGTTAAAGTGGGTGTGTTTAAACAGGAGAAGCACTAAATTGTGCAGAGCAGGGATTGAGAAACACTGGTATAGCCAGCACAGGGCACAAGGCAGGAACAACCGTAGACTGGGAGCCAGTCAATTGTAGGGCACGCACACACTCACTAGGGGCACTCTGGAAACACCAACTGACCTAACGACATGCCTGACGCATGTCTTTGTAATGTGGGAGGAAACCAAAGTACCCAGAGCAAACCCATGCAGACATGGGTACAACATGCAAACTCCACACAGAAAGGACCCAGGTTGCTCCACCTCGGATCGAACCCAGAACCTTCTCGTTGTGAGGCGGGAGTCCTACCCACGAGGCACAGTGCGGCCCATTTTTATAATTTTTATATTTAGCTTCTGTTTATTTACACAATTACTCTGCACTTATCAACTAAGTAACTTAGTTTTATTCTTACATATAAAATCGATACTGCTCAAGGAAGTCGGGTCCCTTTTTGAGTCTTGGTCCTAATGAGGTGTCTTCCTTTTAACGTTTAGGGAGTTTTTCCTGGCCACTGTCACCCTAGGCTTTCTCTGTTAGGGCTGTGGGCCAAGATATTTATTTGTAAAGGCGCTTTGAGACGATGCTCTGTCGTAAAAAGCGCTATAGAAATATATTTGAATTGACTTTTGCTGGAAAACACCGATCACAGGTGTAACATGTCCTGGATAGAATGCCAGCATGTGACCTGAGATGGGATAGCGCCCTGTCCAGGGTTGGCTCTCACCAACGTGTGCCAATCATATAGCTGAAAATTGTTTCCTACAGTTTCACGCTTAGTAATTTTTGCACTAGAAGCCTGTGACCTGCTGAACTGAACCGCCTGAGAGCCAGCTCACAACTTTGCTACAGAACTTGCGGGAACTCAGGCTGGCGTTAGATAAGTGGAATCAGGAGCACACACGGTGCATGTGCTGTAGGGGCAAAAACTGGGATCTCTGCAGGACATGCGTATAGACACAATAAATAATAGGAGAAAAGGGTTTTATTGAAAATAAAGCAGCCTTACCCTCCTCTGGGGTACGAAACACTACCAGCTCACTGTCGGCTCCTTGGAACTCTTTGAAGTAGGGCCTCATTTTGAGTTCGTACTCGGTGCCTCTGCGCAACTGTGATAATGCGGCTGTGTGCTTGGGGCCTGCCTTTATGTCCTGAACCCGCCAAGCTCTGCCCAGCGGCCTGTACAGCAGCCTGTAGCCCTGTATGTATGGAGGCTCGTGCGCGACCTGAAATAACACCCCACACACACACACACACACACACACACACACACACACACACACAAAAGCGTCATACACACTTAGCCAGTGCAGTGTTCGCTAAGCTACCTGACTAAGCGATAAGGAGAAGATGAAGGAATGTCCTTACAGTCCATGTGATTTGTATGCTGGTGGGAGTCAGAATCTCTGGAGGATGCAGATACACTGTGACCTCTGCTAAATCCGCCTGCACACGCCTCTGATCGATTGGTGAACTGCCGAGATTGCCATCTGAATCGCCCGCAAGCACGCACGCACACACGCACACACACACACACACACACACACACACACACCTGGTTGAGTTCTTTATCAGGAATTCCGCTTCTCAAGCAAGATTATATCATTCTTGGCAAACGCAGGTGAAAAATGTTATTTACTAAAATGTGAAGGGACTGAACTCAATATGTCAGGACAGGTATGCACCACATAATGTCCCTTCAGACAACGTCCGTGCCCTGATAATGATATTATCCTTATAATAAACAAAATTAACCTACCTAACCCATACAATACTGTACCAGATACATTGGCTGTTGTACGCGTCCGGCATCAGTGCAGCCTCTGGTAAGGAAAGTTTTATTAAACACAATGTTTTACTACACACATGCAGCGTCAGCGTGAGCCAACCGAATGCTGAGCAACATTTGGCACCAGCTGCGAGCTTTATAAGCACCAAAGTGATGACGATGATGAGCAGGTGTTCTGACAGTATTTCAGAACTATTTCTATTTGGGGCGGAAAGGTGAAGCACCACGGAACAAGAAGAACTGCGTCTTCGTAACGCAGCCATCAGAGTTAAATGCGCTAGCTCCTCAAAGGTTTGAGCATGTTTCATGGTTCCTGCAGGCATCTCAGCTCTCTGCAGTCTTCTGAAATACAGCAGAACCTCAGAATATGAACCCTTCTTTATGCAATCAATTCTGACACGGAACGGTCAGTTTCAATTCCCCCCCCCCCCCCCCCCCCAAATTCGAACAAAAGTTCCGACTTCAAACATCGGTAAAACCTGTACGTGTATGTCACAGCCTCAAGGCCTTACACACCGAACGAAAAACACCCCAAAAATGTCAAATATTCGCACACGATTTCTTCGTCACGAAACTATACACATCGGCACAATTTTTGTGGAATTTCACCACCTATTCCACTGTTCGATTTTTCCGCAGCGAAAATGGACAGGACAAGTTTTAATATAGACGGTATTATCCTACTTTATACTATAGGCTACTTTACACTATAGGCTAATTCTGCTCAAGGACTCAACAGTGGCAGCTTGGCAGAGATGGGATTTGAACATTGGACCTTTTGCTCCATAGTCCAGTACCTTAACCGCTAGGCTACCACAGTCCACAATAATAAATAAACCTCTTTGCAACTGTTTTGTCAGCCGTTGCTTTTTTGGGGGGTAAGAGCTTTGTACAGCACTGCGATACTAAATGCAACTATCCAGAAGGAAGAGTTGATCATTATGTCTGCTTCACACTGCCGCCTTGAATTGTGTTCGAGCGTACAAAGAACACGTCTGCCTCATGGTTCATTCATTCTCTCTTAGCAGGGTAGCTCAAGCTGCTGAAAATCCATTTAGTCGTGCGAGTCTGAGCTGAATCAAAAGCAGCAGATTACGGATGGCGCATGAACGAACGAGATAAAACCCAAAGGGTTATTAGCTGGCGCTTCGTAAAAAGTTTCGCCAAAAAGATGACATTAAATGCGTAAGATGGATTGCAGAAGTGGCTTATTTCTCCATTCAATTTGCAGAGCGCTCAAAGGAATGTAGCGTGTATTAGCACCAATCAAGCTGTAATTGTTGTGATAGTACTGAATACAACGGCGATGCATTTTTACCAGCCATTTTGTAAACGCTTCCCCGCGTAATGTGTTTACCAGTGTATTGAATGGTGAAGCCGCCAGTTTTTCCTTTCTATAACGCTTTTGCTTTGTTGTTGACCTCGACTTGTGCGGTTGTGCGGCACGTAGCCTATGATTAGTAATTAAAGAGGGCTGAAAATGGTCAGCGTGGTCTGCATTATTTTAAAGGAAGCTCTTTCTCAGTCATACAATTATGCTGTCGTGCGAATATTAATTACTACATTGCTCGATGGTCATCACATGCTTTCGTGCTAAAATGGGCAGATTTTTTTTTTTTTTTTTTTAAGTTGGATTCAATTAAATCAGAATTTTAAAAGACCCACAAATCCATCAGTATCCAGCTTGCTCAAGGCCGTCCATTTTTATGCAGGGTTTCTTGCCATGTTTTTCTCCAAATAATCTGATTACATTAGCATCTTGTGAGATGGGCTTTTTTCCCCCCAATGCTGCTCTGAATCTGATAAGACTGTGATCCAGACTGCATCCAAAGCTGATGTAAGCCCATTCCGATTTTAATACAGGCTGGGTGTATAGACAGTCATTCTTTTGTGTAATCAATGCAATCCAATTATAAAAAGGCAAGTTAAAGGACTGCCCCAGGTTTTTTAACCCGTATCTCTATCTGCTGCGTCTGTAGACTACGTGACCTTATGAAAATCAATCAATCATTTCGATGGGTCTCTCTGGACTGGAAAGGAATATAAAAACCTTTTTTGGTGATTTTACTCAAAACCCTATTAGAATACACAATACAATAGTAATTAATGTAGATTTATTGGTGCTGTCATTAAACGTTATCTAAATGGTGCATCTTATTTTGATTCTGTAGTATTTGTCTGTACAGGTATGTGCCTTTTAACAATGATACGACCAACCACCAAGGTTTTAAAAATTACAATAAATTATAACAGGAAATAAAAATCTGTCCTACATATGCACATTCACACAGACACACTAAATGTCCGAATGACAGAAAACTAGTACAAGCGAAATCTTGCAAACCTGCTGACAAACTTAAGTTCTGTTTTAATTAATACTGTTGTCTATTAATTCATGCACAGTTCAGGTTAGGTACTCTATAGTTCTCAGTTTATATTTTGATTATTCTTTATTTAAGTTTTAGTGGTCACTGCACTTTGTAGTTCTACAGTTACAGACTGTAGTCCAGATACAGTGGACATATACAGCAGTGCTGCTGGAGTTTTAAAACCACTGTTCACTCACTGTCCACTTCATTAGAGACATTCACTTTACTGTTGCACCTCGTAGATGCAAAGTCAGAGAAAGTGGCTCATCTGTTGGTGCACAGTTTGTGTTTCTCATCCTCTAATCGTTTTTCAGTCGAGCAGTGACACTGAGGCGTTTAAAAATCAGCAGTCCACTCATACCATCACAACAGACACTAACACACCACCATCACATCAGTGTCACTGCAGTACTGAGAACGATCCACCACCCAAAGAGTACCTGATCTGTCCTGGTCCTGTGGGGGTCCTGATCATTAGAGAACAGTGTAAAGGGGATGAACAACGTATGTAGAGAAACAAACGGAATACAGTCTGTAACTGCAGTATAAGGCATTACATGCATTAATGGAGTTGTATTGTACAGGTGCCCCCTGATTACAAGGGGGATATGTTCCGACAAATCCATCACAAGTTAAATGTAACATGAACTGGGGAGACACCAGCTTCGCATTTCCGGTCCACCTTCAATGACTGCAGTTACATTACAGCGCCTGTAGATGGAGATTCAGATTCGGGATAGGTAAGTAAACCTTTAAAACACTTACATTAACCCACAGGCGGCCAAATTTTTCTAGTCAAAATGCATCGAGATCCGAATTCGAAGAGTTCCGAGGTGGGCGAGAACCACTGTATTCTGGAACTGTGATTGCCTGGTGGTTAAGGTAAGCTGCCAGTCCTTGAACAAGGCCCTTAATCCACAGTTACTTCCGACTGTAACACTGTATAAGCTCCTCTGGAAAAGGTTGTCTGCTGAATGACTGACTGTAACTTTATTATTATTATATTATATTAGTTCTTTTATTATTTCATTCAATGGAAAAGATTCTACACAAATGGAACGTTACCTAACTAACAACACACCATTTCCCCAGGTAAACGGTGCACAGGTACCCAGCCGTCCACGTGAAGAACACAGGACTCAATGAAGCAGACATCTTCATCCATTGCTTCAAGTTCTGATAGCATGAGCACTGCCGGTGATTTCGATGAAAAGGGTTAGCATGGTTACCACTCTGACTGTGGTGGGGCTACACATGGACTTACTCAACATGCTGGATTGTACTTTGTTCCCCAGAAGCTGATATAAGCAAATGCAAGAAGACAATCGACGTTAATCAGCCTCTGAGCAGGAACTAAATGTTGTCTACACAAAAAACATGACACAGGGACAACTTTAGAGAAATCAATAAATAAATCCACAAGAATATATTGTAAATCATGAGTCGGATCCTAAAATTACACTTGTTTGTGACCAGCGAGAGTTATTTTCCGGGTAATTAGCCTGCCAGCTGTCTGTGACCAGCTTGCTGACTTCCTATCTTCTGCACAACAAATGTGGGTCTGCTAGGATTCAGCCGGTTGGCTGTATGCTAACGCAGCTACATTACGACATTTAATTACTATTAGATCAACTGTAAAAAATGAATGCAGTAAATAGGAGCATCCAATGTTTGTGACCAACACATTCACGATCCAGTGTCCCATGCTGGTGGCCATTGTACTCACCGAACCACCATATGCAAAATACAACATATGCTGGTCTATTCAACAGGGTTGCCTCACCTACAATTAAGAGTGTGCAACACAAATGCATTATATTACATGCTACACTTTATAGGCAAAAGTTTGTGGACGCCCCTTCTAAATTTTGAGCTCCGCTTTTTCAGCACCACTCGCTTGTAAGACATTCATAATATAAAGCAGACATTCTTGGATTCTCCATAGACAAACAGCGGCAGTATAACGGGTTGTACTGATGCCCCAGTAACTCTCAGTGTGGCACATTTATAGGATTCCGCTTCCAACACGTCAGTTCATCAACTTTCTGCCCTGCTGTCCTTAAACAAAGTCAACAGAGAATTGGTTTGCCAACTTTGAGTGAGAACTTGGCTGGCTTGTACAGAACTTGACCTCAAATCCATCAGACACCTTGACAATGCACCGGAATTTCGAACTTGGAATCCCACTATTTTTTGGGTATCCGCAAACTTTTGTCTGTATAGTGTATCTTATGTCATGTGACAATGCTAGTTAAGGCATAGCCACGCCATGGCAAATGCTTTTCACACTTACCGTGCGTTCTCACAGGCTCTGAAATGGGACTCGGGTCACTCAGGCCGTACGAGTTGACTGCACGGACAATAAACAGGTACACAGTGTTGGGGGAAAGTCCGGACACCGTGTGCCTTTCCTGCTTTACTTGATCTGCTACAGTCTGCCATGTGCTCCCCACTGACTGGCTGCAAAACAAGAGATGGAAATCACTACCACAAATGTGTCTGTTAAATGAAAAGCATTTATTAGCCTTTTTTTTTAAACAGCAAAGCAAAGCGTTCTGTTTTAACCCCACTTATCCTGGTCAAGGTCAAAGGATAAAGTTTGGAGCCATTTGGACTGATAAACATACAGTACTGTGCAAAAATCTTAGACCACCATTAGATTTGTTGTTTCTGCCATGTTATAATGACTATATATAATATATTGTCAATGATTCAACCCAAAAAGTCCAAACTAGGATTTGTCACTCCATAATACTCTTTTCTAATGAACTCCATTCCAATCTTTACAGTTTCCCTTCAAAAAAACAAACAAAAAAAGTTGTTTCTTGGTTGCTATCCTTCCAAAATGACCAATGTGATCAAGTTTCTTCATACTGTAGAAGGGTCAACTTGTCCACTATTGCTCATGTGTAAGGGGAGATCACACTAAATACTCGCCACTGCCGCCTACAGAAACCTTTTTTTTTTCAGTTTTTTTAATACTGCATACACATTTCCTGTATTTTCTGATTGTATTCTAACAAAGAGACTGAGAAATAATTCTATACGGTCATTATACTACTGTTAAAACAATGGTATATCTAATCAAATAATGGCCTAAGACTTTTGCATAGTATTGTATCCTCTTTGGCTGATGACGAAACTACACAACAAACAGAAGCAATCGCCTCCAGATACAAGATACACTGAATAAGTCTATACTTTAAGCTTGACTTGAGCAAATTTTCCTTTATTTAACATCTGAAATACCAACACTGTCCTTGCATTAAACAAAACAAAGTCCGATCTATAATGCAACAGATCCTCAGCTTTTTGGTCTAAAAAAAAAGTACCTTTCCGAAGAACATATGAAGGACGCTAAAGGGTTCTGCACTTCCACCCGCATACAGAGCGCCAATAAGGTCAACGAGGTCTGCAAAAAGACTGCGCGTGCACAAAGGTGAGGAGGCCGTGCTATAAATCAGGGCACATCCTTAATAAGGTGTCAGAGCAGAGCTAAATAATGACTTGGCCTCTGCTCCTAGCCTCGCTGAGATCTCCGTGAACACACTGCTGAACCGGGTATGTTCCTTTTTATTTTGCTGCAACACCAAAAATGTTATTCTAACACAGAAAAATGAACATTCTTCTTAGACTACCCAATATCAAATTACTCATTGACAAAAAATAAATAAACAAATAAAATAACGCACCCAGACAGAAATGTGGGATTGCTGCAAAACTGGAATGCAGTTATGTCTCAGGCTGATATGTAAATGATTACAGGAGTTGTCTGATTAGACACTGGGTCTTGCCACAAGAGGGCAATGAAGTGCTTCCCTGCTGCCCTATAAAAAGGATCAAAGAGGCAATTTTTGGTCAGAGATCCTTGACTGCTAGACAAGGCCTGCACATCCCACACACTTAGACGCACCTAGATGAGGGCCCATTTGTCTAGCATGCCTAGCAGTCAACAATCTCTCACCAAGAGGAATACTACCCAAAAGTAGCATGAGAGCCTTTTTATAGCACAGCAAGGGAAGCACTTTTATGCCCTAATCGGACATTTCAATCTGTTGTGCTTTATTTGTCAATGAGAGTTAATTATCACTGGACAGAGAGAAGCCCCATCTGCTTGAAGCCCCTTCTGAGGCAAGTGACAAGAAGTAAAATCGCTTCTACAAAGGCCAGTCATTTATAATGGAGGATGTTGGAGGATCCGGGGTCTAATCGGGTGCTCAAGGCGGGAACCAACCCTGAACAGTGCGTCATGCACGCTCACTTACACTGTGACACCTATAGAGAAGTCAAATAACCTAAAGCACGCAACTCGCACCCAGTCTCCACTTTGCCACAGATTTTCTTTCTTTCGCCACTTCCCCAACCTCAATGAGACCATCCGAGTTAAAAGCACAGCTCTCCTAACACTACTCTACCGTAAATGTAAAAAATGTCTCATTTTGACCCCTAAACGCAAGTTAAAGAGCAATAAAGGTCGGCCACACAGCAGTTGCCCTGGGGATCTGAGCGTTGAAAGAACTGCTGAGGCTCTCCTGCACTCTGTCAGTTCAGCTTAAAGTTCCATCTGCCATGACAGCCTCTGAATGGAGTTTCTCCAACAGCCATCACTTTAATGAGACCTCTCGACAATAAGGGCCACTGTGAAGGAGCGGTGAACAAGTTAACACAATGACATCTGATGAATGGCATAGGAAAGGAAATAAAAGCTCTGCTGCATGAGTGCCGTGTTGTCTTCCCGAACCTGAAATGCACCCACAGCCGTACCGGTAATTAATGGACAATTTCCAGCTATTCGACTAATATTAGTAATATAATCAAGATCAGATTAAAACAGCGTCTTGAGTCAGAGAAAAGGCCATTACTGGGTTTCAATAAATCCAACAGACACACCTTGGAGTGTTGTTCACTGCCTGAACTGGCTCATTTCAATCTCTTTCACAGAATCTCCACAGACTCTCTGTACTATTCGCAAACACACAAAATATTTTCAAGTGTAAATATATATTCTCAAGAGCAGATACGCGCCATTTAATGTCCATCTGTTCAACGTCCGTTTGCTTTCATGGCCCAAGACTTAAAATAGGGAATAAAAATCTGTTTTATATAGATCTTATTCATGACTGAATGACAGAAAACTAGTACGAGTGAACCCTCGCCACACCCGCTGACAGAAAAGAAAATCACAGTCTTGAAAAGCAGAAAACAACATGGTAATGTTCCACTCATTTTTGGTGTGCGTTTCAAGTTTTATAAATGATACAAATATAAGAATTACTGTATTGAAGAGTGCAATAGCATACTAAATGTTTTCATATCGTGTTTGAATTAATATTATTGTTTAAAATAAAACACTATGTGCACTATGTCACCATGGTAATGTCCAGTCAACATCAATTTCGGCTAACGTACCTGTAATTGTGTTCTCGGTTTTAAGAGTACGTCAAACCAACTTCAAGCCAATCATGTTCTCCCACACTAAGTATGTTATTATATTTTTATACTTCCAATTTGTTTATTTTTTATTCCATTTACTATATATACACAAACTATTGTCTTATATTCTACAGCTTTATATTCTCCTTCTATACTCTTCATAATATCGCATTATCTTTCATTTATCATAGTCTATAAATCATTATATTTGACTTAAAAATGAATTTCTAATTTCTGAATGATACTTACCCTCTCTGTTAATGTAAACTACTAATATAAATGTATTAATTAAGAATTAATTAAGTAATTCTTACATATAACAACTAGGCCACCCGAAGACGATTGGTCCTTTTTGAGTCTTGCTCCTCCCAAGGTTTCTTCATTATAACATTTAGGGAGATTTTTCTTGCCACTGTCACTCTAGGCTCGCTCAATTAGGGCTGTGGGCCTAGATGGTTGTAAAGCTGCTTTGAGACGATGCTCTGTTGTAAAAAGCGCTATAGAAATACATTTGACTTAACAGTAAATACATGTGTGCGCTGCTTAATGCTCATGTGAAGTTCTGTGAAATTGCACGTTATGCAGTTTGGACGCTGTACAAACACCGTGTTATACTAGAGATGTGCCGATCCCAGTTTTTCTCTTGTGATACCAATTCCAGTAATTTAACTCGGGGTATCGGCCAATACCAAGTACCAATCCGAACCGATATCAATGATTTATAAAAACTGTATTATACCTCACTACGTTCTAACTAAAAGAAAAGGAGTAAATACTTATTAAGATACTGTGGCTGTATCACGTAGCAAAACTATAGACATATCTGGCACGTGGAGGCCACACACAATAATGAGCCTCATTTTGAACTTGTGTGTAATATATATAACATATACACATATACATACACACACACATACATACATATACACACACACTGCTCAAAAAAATAAAGGGAACACTTAAACAAACAATATAACTCCAAGTAAATCAAACTTCTGTGAAAACAAACTGTCCACTTAGGAAGCAACACTGACTGACATCAATTTCACATGCTGTTTTGTGCAAATGGAATAGACAGCAGTGGAAATTATTGGCATTAGCAAGACACACTCAATAAAGGAGTGGTTCTGCAGGTGGGGACCACAGACCACTTCTCAGTACCTATGCCTTTCTGGCAGATGTTTTGGTCACTTTTGAATGTTGGGAGGTGCTTTCCACACTTGTGGTAAGCATGAAACGGACTCTACAACCAACACAAGTGCTCGGGTAGTGCAGCTCAATCCATGATGGCACATCAATTCAAGCTGTGGCAAGAAGGTTTGCTGTGTCCACAAAAAAAAAAAAAAGTCCAAGGAAACAAAAAAACAAAAATTCAAGCTGTGGCAAGAAGGTTTGCTGTGTCTGTCAGCGTAGCGTCCAGAGGCTGGAGGCGCTACCAGGAGACAAGCCAGTACACCAGGAGACGTGGAGGAGGCCGTAGGAGGGCAACAACCCAGCAGCAGGACCGCTACCTCCGCCTTTGTGCAAGGAGGAACAGGAGGAGCACTGCCAGAGCCCTGCAAAATGAACTCCAGCAGGCCACAAATGTGCCTGTGTCTGCACAAACGGGTAGAAACCAACTCCATGAGGATGGTATGAGGGCCCAACATCCACAGATGGGGGTTGTGCTCACAGCCCAACACCGTGCAGGACGCTTGCCATTTGCCAGAGAACACCAGGATTGGCAAATCTGCCACTGTCACCCTGTGCTCTTCACAGATGAAAGCAGGTTCACACTGAGCACATGACAGACGTGACAGAGTCTGGAGACACCGTGGAGAGCGATCTGCTGCCTGCAACATCCTTCAGCATGACCGGTTCGGCAGTGGGTCAGTAATGGTGTGAGGTGACATTTCTTTGGAGGGCCGCACAGCCCTCCATGTGCTCGCCAGAGGCAGCCTGACTGCCATTAGGTACCGAGATGAGATCCTCAGACCCCTTGTGAGACCATATGCTGGTGCGGTTGGCCCTGGGTTCCTCCTAATGCAGGACAATGCTAGACCACATGTGGCTGGACTGTGTCAGCAGTTCCTGCAAGATGAAGGCATTGAAGCTACGGACTGGCCCACCCGTTCCCCAGACCTGAATCCGATTGAACACATCTGGGACATCATGTCTCGCTCCATCCACCAACGTCATGTTGCACCACAGACTGTCCAGGAGTTGACGGATGCTTTAGTCCAGGTCTGGGAGGAGATCCCTCAGGAGACAATCCACCACCTCATCAGGAGCATGCCCATGCGTTGTAGGGAGCTCATACAGGCACGTGGAGGCCACACAATAGTGAGCCTCATTTTGACTTGTTTTAAGGACATTACATCAAAGTTGGATCAGCCTGTAGTGTGTTTTTCCACTTTAATTATGTGTGTGACTCCAAACCCAGGCTTCCATTGGTTAATAAATTTGATTTCCATTGATGATTTTGTGTCATTTTGTTGTCAGCACATTCAGCTTTGTACAGAACAAAGTATTCAATGAGAATATTTCATTCATTCAGATCTAGGATGTGTTATTTGAGTGTTCCCTTTATTTTTTTGATGTATGTATGTGTGTATATATATGTGTGTGTGTGTGTGTGTGTGTGTGTGTGTGTGTGTGTATACACACACTGTATTATGAGAGGCCGTTTAGGCCATTATTCAAACTTACCTCTCACACACACCATCATACTCTCCCACACACACCGTCATACTCTCTCACACACACCGTCATACTCTCTCACACACACCGTCATACTCTCTCACACTCACCATCAAACCTCTTACACACACTCATACTCTCTCACACTCACTATCAAACTCTCTCACACTCACTGTCATACTCTCTCACACTCACTGTCATACTCTCTCACACTCACTATCATACTCTCTTACATTCACTATCAAACTCTCTCACACTCACTATCAAACTCTCTCACACTCACTATCAAGAATGCCTAATAGTTTGATAGTGAGTGTGAGAGAGTATGATGGTGTGTGTGAGAGGTTTGATGGTGTGTGTGAGAGGTTTGATAGTGAGTGTGAGAGTATGATAGTGAGTGTGAGAGAGTATGATGGTGTGTGTGAGAGGTTTGATAGTGAGTGTGAGAGTATGATAGTGAGTATGATAGTGTGTGTGAGAGGTAAGTTTGAATAAAGGCCTAAACGGCCTCTCATACTGTATATATGTATAAACACACACACGCACGCACAAACCAGCTACAGAATAAGAGGAAATTGCAGAACTCATCCTGTTTGTCTCACAAACCAAATGCTTGGTAATCAGCCTCCGAGCTGAATCAGGATAAACTAAATTATGCAGTGTCATGACCCCAAGAGACCAGAGTTTGCGAAGCCTGTTTCAAACAAACCATTACTGCTTCTTTTGCACTTGCACTAAAATGACTGCACTTTTACTAAACCAAATAATCCCCAGAGATAATCTTCTTATATTCTCCATTTTATTTATTATAGTCAGTTTTATTATATTCTATTTTATGTATTATATTTAGTGCTTTATTATATCTGTCTTCTTATATCTACTGTTTTATAATATTCTCTGTTTTAGTCATTATATTTACTGCTTTATTATATTATCTATTTTACTTGTATTTTTTACTTTATTATATATGCTATCTTGCTATTGTACATCATCTTCTCAGTTTTAATTATTATATTTGCTGTTTAATTATCTATTTTCTCATTTTCTCAATGTGATTTATCACATTTACTGTTTTATTATATTTATTATTTTGTTATAGTCTCTATTTAATTATATTCTATATTTTATAATATTTACTGTTATGATATATTCCCTATTTTATTTATTATTTTGTTATATTCTCCATTTTGGTTATTATACTATTTTATTTATCTATTTTATTTTCTACTTCATTATATTTACCATTTTTTATATTCTCTATTATATTCTCAATTTAATTTATTATATTTACTAATTTATGTTGTCATTTATTTATTTTCTTATGCTGTAATTTATTTATTCGTAGTTTTTCGTAAGTGTAACAGTAATGTAATTGAACTGAAATTTCCCACTTTCCACTGTTGCCCGAGGGTTGCTCAGTTGAAGCTGAGAGTCTAGATAGTTGTAAAGCTGCTTTGAGACAATGCTCTACTACAGAGCACTACATAAATAAACCTGATAATGTCTTTGACTAAATTAAATCCTGGCTTAAGTGACGTAATCCCATGAAATCTCTTTGTAAATCAATCTAAATGTCTGGATATCCGTTTTTTCAGTACCCACAGGAAAACCCTGCAGACACAGGGAGACCATGCAAACTCCACACAGGTGAAGTCCAGGTCAAGAGATGACCCCGGATGATTCGCACATCATGACATCCTGAAACTTGTTCTTGGAGTTCGCCCAGAACGAGGGGTAAATTGGTGCCGGGGTAGCCCTCGCACTAACCTGAACGCCTCAATAACATAGGAGGTGACAGCAGTGCCTCCTTCATGCTGATTGGGCTGCCATGTCAGCGTGACGCTGTTGAGGGTCACGTCTGTCACGATGGGCTTCTGAGGAGGACCGGGAAGCTGCAGGACCAGAGAGAGTCGCACCAGAGACGACGTCCCCGTATCTGTAACTAACACACACACACACACACACACACACACACACACACACCTTAGCGGGTCAAGCAGCTGAGTCCAAGTGCATTAAGAAAACTCTGCCGTTGGTTTCCATGCCTTAAAGGGGCATGTTTTTGACACCAGGAGGAAAACTGATTACTCGGATGAGAGGTGTGTAAAAACAGAGAACATTCCAATCTGCAGGTCCCTGGAGCTGTGCAGCAGCACCCATAGCGCACTACCATTTCACATTACACGTTTAAGATCTCCAGTGCTGATTTATATTTAGTACGGCACATAAAGCACTATAAAAAAAGCACTATAAAAGCAATTCAAAGAGTTAGAAATAAAAATACTTGTTTTGTTCCTGCCTTCACCTCTCACGCTGACTGTGCCGCTCCAACTCGCCTCGCCCGTGGAACTGGAGGCTACACACGTGTACATTCCAGAGTCAGTCTCCTAGCAACAGAAGAGGCCAAATAATCTTACTTTATGGATGAAAGCAGACAGAGATAATTGCTAAAGGCGATCCGTGTCCAAATGGAGCGGATCAAATGGGACATTTGGGCAGATATGGCCTGTTTACTGAGAGCTAGAGGTCACTGAAAGAACTGACAAATGTTTTTCACAACGAGTCCATGACCCGGTCTAACAGCTTGAAATCACCCAGTCCACTTAAAGTGAAAATACAGGCAATTTCTGAAATTGTGTAAACACTCCAATAAATGAGAAATGCAAATTATAGGTCAGCAATTGCTCCAACACAGATGAGGCAGAGAATGGGTTTATATATGCACAATAGTCCAGGTATTCTGTATAGACACTATACGGCCAAATATGTGTGCATACAAAACCCAGACATCATATCCAAAATTATGGTATGGTTCCCTCGCTGCAAGAACTGGAAAAAGAGTGTTAGTGAAGTTAAGATGTTTTAACCCGTGTTTAACTCATGTTTAACGGCATTCGTATCCGCACTCAAATCCGGATGCCTGTGGTGGTGGGCTGGCGACTCAGAATGCTGCTCCACCCGAGCACCCATTAGGGACTTCGAGTTGATGAAGAAAGTCTGAGGGCAACAGTGAAAATGCTTGCTTTGATCTTTATTGAGGAGGACTCGTACCGCAACAGCATAATGGCCCAAAACACCTCAAATGGCACAGTGTAAAATCAGCTTAAAGCTCATTTTTATGTTTGGTCATATAGTGAGTTAGTAGATAATAGAGCTGATATGATAACTGATGTTTAGCACAGTATTGTGGCCGATACCGATGTTAAAAAACAATAATTTTCACCTTAATCTACATATGAACTGTTGTTAAAAATTTGATCAGTAATTAATTTAGAAATAAAATAAACTAATAAGTAATAACACAGTTAAATCAGATATGACGATTTCCGTTAACATAAGTTGCCACTCACTCAAAGGAAAAATGGTTTCATTCCATTTTAGGTAAGAATCTTTTTTGGGGTCTTTAAGTGGTACAGACAGCAACAAAAACAATGAAGCTATAAGAAAGCTTGAGTATTTTGAAAAATTGAGAAGCCAAAAGAAATAATGCAACTGCATACATAACTATACAGTCAGTAACAACAGATATTTAGCTTAATGAGTAACAAACAAAGAAATATTCATATGTAAGTACATAATAAATATCAGTTATAATATAAAATTCTGATATCGGACCAATGCCGATAACAGACAAAAATCCATATATACAAATGCTATATCGGACACCGATACATATCGTGCATCACTAGTGCTTATTAGCACCTTCACGTAAATAAAGTAAAGGTTATAGTAGGACGTTATGAGAAAAAACAACATGGGTCACTTTCTAAAAATGACATTAATTAGCAGCAGTCTGTAACCCATCATGTATGACATCCTTCGAAAGGATGTACTTCCTGTACGCTGCATTGGTATTCAAGGCAGCTCTGTAGAGTAAGCCTTCAGTCCACTACTGGAAAGATCTCTTTGGGTATCTTCAGCGTTTGATAGGCCAATGCATCTCATATGTTCAGCTATCAGGGCATAACAGATTCGCTTCAGTTCGCTGATGTATTGAGCCCGAGATAGACTGCTCGCCACTGTGACTGAACCTTATTGCGGCGACAAAGCTGAAAGTATTTCTTTAGCTGACAGTTTCTAATTAGACACACCAAACCCATTAATCACAGAGACTCTGAATTAATTACTATAGCCTGTATACTGTGTTCAAGGCAGAAAACAGCAGGTGAGGCAAGCAGAAATAAACACTACCACTAACCTGTCAAGGAAATTATTTATATTTCCAAATAGGGTCATTAATTACTTACACAACTTTTATCACTTAATGGAGTTTTGATTGAACCTGCAGTCTGGAACCAAGCCGCAAAACTGACGTCTAATAGCAAACACTAACAAACAAGTTTCTGTTGGATGCTCTGATGGAAACTGCGCACACTGAAGTAGCGGTAAAGTAATTAAAACTATTACCCTGGGTACTGACATAAAATAAATGAACTCCTGCTGAATCATCAGTGTGAAAGAAGTTAAAATACACATTAGACTCACCAAAAATAGACAGAGTTGGCCAAAGGTCTGAGGCTACTACTCCATTTTGCATTTTCCTTTAACTTACCGTATTTTTCGGACCATAAGGCGCACTTAAAATCCATTCATTTTCTCAAAAATCGACAGTGCGCGTGCGCCTAATGTATGAATTAATTCTGGTTGTGCTTTCTGACCTAGAACCGATTGTAGATGGTACACGGCGCTCATAAATCTGTCAAAATGTTTTAGCACAGCCTTGGTAAGTTACGAAGCTTACGGCCACCGTAGTGCGCAGCATAGCGGAGTAATACGGTATGTGCTTCAGCATTAAGGTGTGTGCATTCATTCATTTATTTTCGAAGCGGATTTCAAACTCAACGCTATCAGTCACGCAGTACAACATGGACATAGAGCAGCTGCGAGAGAATTCAACATTAACGAATCAATGATACGGAAGTGGAGGAAGCAAGAAGACGCCCTGTTCCAGGGAAAGAAGACAAAACCGAGTTTCCGAGGGAACTTAAGAGTTTTGTTTCATTTAATGCGCCTTATAACCCGGTGCGCTTTATGTATGAAAATAGACCCGTTAGCAGTCAATCACTGATATTGCGCCTTTATAACCCGGTGCGCTTTATAGTCCGAAAAATACGATAATACAATGGTTTTTGATTACAAATCATATAATCAGCACATCAATTTGAGTGAAAACAACTACATACATTTCAGAATGTATAAGTCTTAATACATTACACAGTCTTAAAACCCACAGCCTGGGGTGGTCAGAGAAGTTTTCACTTCTCTAACTTCATTTACAAGGTCCACTGAAGAGAATATCTGCCCAAGAGCTTTAATTCCCCAGACGATTAAAGACAGCAAACAACGGCTCTTGGGTACCTGCAGGCTGCTGATGTGTAAAGTGCCGTTCTCCATCAGGTTAACGTGTACACCATCTGCAGAGAGGCTCCGGCTGTCCTTCTCCCACCTAACGCTGGGAGGAGGGTTGCCCGTTACCTGGCAATGCAGCAAGGCACTGGAACCCTGTGCTAATGTCTGGTTGACAGGGCCTTGGTGGATGACTGGAGGAAACAGGTCAGCAGAACCTGGAGGACAAATGAAACAATGTTGTTTTCTGAGATTGCTTTGACTCAGATATTGTAACAGCTGGCGGAAATAGCACAGCGGCGTGTTAGTACGACAGCAGAAGCCAGGGACGGGTTTGAGACCCTGCTGTGTTACATTTCAAACATGAAACGTTCTGTGTCAATACACCATAGGCCTGGAGGCTCACCATTTCCTCCCACTGTTTACGCATAGTACGACTAATTATACCGCTACCACTGGAAGACAGGAACGGCAGGTGCTACAGCTAATCCTCCCAGATGTCTCATTAGTGTTTTTTTCGTATTTCAGACACGCTCACAACTAATAAAGCGCACAATATTAACAACACAGCAATGCAGAACATAACAGGTCCAATCACGTTTACCCAAAGAGCTGAGCTGAGCACAAGGAGTTAAGTTCAAGGTTTAATTACAGAGACAGGCAATGTGAGTACCAGTCCAACATCAATCAAACAATGCAAAAGGCTGAGGTCGTAAAATGTCAGTTCAAAGCAGGTGGACCAAGACAGGTGACTGTGGTTAATGTACTGGACTATCTTCCAGAAGGTCCAGGGTTCAAATCTCACCTTAAATCCCACTTCTGCTAAGTTTTCATCGTTGGGTCCTAGAGCAAGACCCTTAATCCACTGTAAGACCGTATCAGTTGTAAGTTGCACTGGATAAGGGTATCTGCTAAATGACTAAATGTTTACATTTACAGGAGACATGAGCAGCTGAGCATGTTCACTGATAGCCAAGTGCTTAAGAAACTGGACTATGGACCAGAAGGTCCAGAAGGTCTGCGAAGCTGCCACTGTTGGGTCCTTGACCAAGACCCTTAACCCACAATTGCTTGGATTATAAGACTGTATCAGTGGTAAGTCGCTCGGGATAAGGGTGTCTGCTAACTGCTAAATGTAAATCTTCAAATGCTCACAAATGGGTGTGCTGGAATGTGGTGGCTTCCCTTAATATGGGTGTGCGATGGGGATTCATGGGAGATGGGGTCCAGGACGTGACAAGACCTCAGTAACATAGACTTCAGAAAATGTCATCAAGCTCCTTATCAAAGGGCAAGAACTCTGTTGTGCTAGAGTTTAAATACGCAGGGAAGACCCAGCTGCTGGAATCAGCAGTTGCTGAGAAAGTGGTTTTAATTCGCCGGCTGCACTTGTGATCTTAAGGTCAGGTGGTCTGACTACAAAACTTCGTCTTTTCACCCAGTATGGCTATTGGTGGTTGAGGATCACATTGCATTGACGATGAACACAACAGCAGTGAATGAAAAGCCAGGTCGTCTACTTTGGTATCGTGCCGAAAAGATCTACAGATGGTTTAAAAGAAAAAATATAGAGAGCCATGGTATTGACTTGACACCATTGGATATGAATTTCTGAGAGCTGTAGTGTTTGCAATGCCAATTCATTTCATGAGTATTAAGCCTAGAGGCTCCCACAACAAAAAGGACCGCCAAGTGCTAAGGGAGAAAACGCATAATTTGTCTATAGCTGCTGCCTCTGGAAGCAAAAGCTTTCCTGGTTTAGCCGAGCAGCAAACACAAGCTTAAGCTGTCATAT
Source organism: Ancistrus triradiatus (assembly GCA_025084515.1). Classification (NCBI taxonomy): domain Eukaryota; kingdom Metazoa; phylum Chordata; class Actinopteri; order Siluriformes; family Loricariidae; genus Ancistrus; species Ancistrus triradiatus. Next base: position 1,059,889 of record JAJAGP010000052.1, on the reverse strand, counting down.
CTGTTAAGTTGGACGTTGGACAAATGATGGAATAAACTGGGCTGACCATGCCAAATCTTACGGTCCTCATGCTACAGTTCATAATGGCATGGCTTGCCGTGTATGGTGTGGAAGAACTTGACTGGTCTGCAAATAACGCTGACCACAAAGCTATCCAATATGTCTAAGATGCACTTGAGTGCTAAGTGCAAGCAGTCCCTGTTGTTTCCTCACCATTCTTTCATTCAGTATTGGTCTTGAAGGACAAAATTATTTTTTTGTAAGATTTTTATTTTAGAACTAGCGTAACTAGATTTGGTCCTCAAGCCATAACATTCTCTAGTGCTGTGAACAATCTACTTACCAGGGTTCACTTTGAGCATAGCTTTTGAGATGGTACTGCCTGCCACGCTGATGGCTTGACACATGTAGTAACCAGAGTCTTCACTGTGGACATCGGTGATGATCAGCTCTCCACTGGTGGACACTGAGTAGCGTCCAAGCTGAGAGGGGGGCTGCCCTGGAAACAGCAGCATCTATACGACAAATACGTACATCTGTTTTAACTGCTTGTCGTTTCTTGCATAAACAGACATGGCAGCACCTCAATGCATTTAGGGATGTAGACATGGTTAAGACGACCTTCTAAAGTTGAAACCGAGCATCAGAATGGGGATAAATGAACATGGCATGGTTGTTGGTTCTGGATGGATTGGATCGAGTATTTCAGAAACTGCTGATTTTCACACACAGCCACCTCCGGAGTTTACAGAGAATGGTCCGAAAAGAGAAGGAATCCAGTGAGGGCAGTTCTCTGAGAGAAAAAGCCTTGCTGTCGCCAGAGGTCAGAGGAGAAAATCAACTCAAATAAGTAACTCAAATAACCACTCATTACAACTGAGGTAGGCAGAAGAGTGTCTCTGAATGCACAACATGTCAAACCCTGAAGCAGATCTAACAAGCTACAGCAGCAAATGATCACACCGGGCTAAGATCAGGCACCTGACGCATGTACTTACCAAAATTGGACAACAGAAGATTGGAAAATTGTTGCCTGATCTGATGAGTCTCGGTTTCTGAAGTGACATTTGGACGGTAGGGTCAGAATTTGGCATAAACAGCATGAAAGCGTGAATCCATCCTGCCTTGTATCAGCAGTTCAGGTTGCTGGTGGTGGTGTAAATTTGTGGAGGAGATTTTCTTAGCACACTTGGCACGCCACAGCCTAGGTGAGTATTATTGCTGACCATGTGCATCCCTTTATGACCACAGTGTACCATCTTCTGACAGCTACTTCCAGCAGGATAACGTGCCATGTCTCAAAGCTCTAACCATCTCTCAGTGGTTTCCTGAACATGACAAAGGGGTCACTGTAGTCCAATGGCCTCCACATTCACCAGATCTCAATCCAACAGAGCAGCTTTAGGAACGGGAGATTCATCATGAATGTGCATGATGCTATACTGTCAAAATCTCTGATTTAATTCCAGCACCTTGTTGAGTGTCTAAGGCAGTTCTGAAGTCCAAACTGGTACTGGCAAGGTGTACCAAGGTAATACCCTCACCTAACTGGAATACTTTAACAGGATTTCAAACAAGTTCACCTCAGTGGTTGGCAAGTGCCGTAGACTGCTGTTCCACCTGATTTCCCAGATTCCTATACGTTTTTGCAATACCCATATAAGCATCCTGCTGACATTCTGCTTTGTAACTTCATTAATGTTTTATTTCACATCCTGCGTGCTAAAACACAGAGCCTAAACAACAATTAAGTATAGACGGCCCACCCTGTATACCTAAAATAGATCGCTAGCTGAAAATAGTGTGCCGTTTCTCCCACTCTCATTTACGTATACACACTCCCCCCCAAGCTGGCTATAAACCGACTAATTTTGACTTCACTAGACATCTACAGAAACAACACTAGGAAGAGCATTGCATTACTCCTCCCATGAGGCTTTCTTCTCATTCCCTCAGACTGGAGTCTATTTATAGGCCAGTAGCCAACACAGCACAGGGCAGGGTCTAAAGAAGGCGCTCTAGCATCCGACGCTCCTCAGAATGGCCTCTACCCCTGTGAAGGCAGAGTCCTTTAAGGCCACTCGGAACACCGATCAGCCTCATTGCCTGCTGAGCACAAACGAACGGGCAGTGTTAATACGCCACTCAGCGCAATCAGCACAAACACAGAAATCATCATGGCGAGGGAAAGTGGGGAAGCTCATTCAGAACGCTTCTGCTTTGTTGTCACGTCCGAACAACCTTAAAGAGTCGCGGATGAAATGGGCGATAAGTGAAATAAAAACAGATGGGCATCTCAGCTTAGACGATTAGGATCCGTCACTGATGCGAAAATTAATCACGAGAGCTAGCCAGGAAGTGTGTTAAAAACCAACACATGGGTAGCTGTTACCTGAGTTCCTTCCTTCTGCCAGGAAACTGCCGGAGGTGGGTTGCCCAGTGTGCCGCAGAAATGGAAAGTGACAGTCTGGCCTTTTTGATTACTGGTCCTGGGGCTGGAAGATGACTGGGGGGGATGGAAGAGAGCGAGAGGGAGAGAGGGGGGGGGAGAGGGGGGAGAGGAGGGGCGGGAGGAGGAGAGGGGGAGGAGAGAGAGAGAGAGAAAGCATAAGCAATTAAGTGATCTAAGCTGCCCAAGGGGGTCGGGTTCTTTTTGCTTCTCAAAGGGTTTCTTCCTTATAACATTTAAAAAGTTTTTTTCTTGAGATGGTCCCCCTAATCTTGACTCAATTTGGTAGTGGCCTTTAAAATTTAGTAGATCATCGTAAAAATGTAAAGCCTGCTTGAGACAATGCTCTACTGTAAAAAGCACTACAGAAATAAAGCTTGACTTGACTTGACATAACAAAGGAGGATCATGCAAGTACAAACTGTTGAAATGCACTGGCAGTTTTTTTTAGTTCAGATTTCATTAGGTCGGTGAGTGCGATGACATGCACTTAATAACAAAAATCATAATCGGATTTCTGATCAAGTGGTGGTCTAGAAATCAGATTAACAAAAGATAAAGGGAGCTGGACTTTAGTTCAGTCCTCGAATTTCTCAACGCATGCATCCCCTTACTCTGATTTCAATCGGTCTTCTCAGTCTGCGTATGTACTCAAACAAAGCCCAGAAGCAGCTAGCAGAATCAAACATGGTTGCCAGGTCCATTTATTCTAAGAGATTCCACTTCTTTTGGGCTTGTTTCCACAGACCTGATTGCTTGTTTCCTTCGTGGGAGCAGTATATGCTCGTGGAAATGGAGAATTTTGTTAAATAATTATTAAAGATTACTTAATTATTACGATTATTGGCTGGAAGTTATTACCTGACTACCCAAGTGCAACCAAACTCGTTGATCAAAACTGATCAAATCTGATTTTCTGCAGTTATTGTATTATTTAATGCACGTACCCGCACTAAGTGGTTTCCAAAGTGGGGGGAGGGGAGTGCATCCCCCGGGGGCATGGAGCTATTGTGGGGGGAACAGCAAGCCAAATGATGAGCATGTTGAGCCAGAAAAAATCTAGGCAGAAAAGTTTAAGATAAATAATGTATGTCACTTGTAATAATTCCACTGTAAAGGTGATTTGTCAAGTTTATTTTGTTATATGCAGTAGGAAGTTTCAGGTTTCTATCCGTGAGTAGTGGAACCAACACCATGGAGATATGGAGGGCCTTCTGTACACATACAGCAGCTATTTTCCCTGTTACTTTTTACAAGTCACCAAGCCAAGGGCTGTGTAGGCTTTTTGTTTTGATAACCACACTTCTATCCTGCTGCTCAAGAAATTTCACAGCAGGCATATAAACACAGCAGATTAGCGTGCCGAGGGAGAGACAGCGAGCAACCGTGAGTGTTAGAAAGGAAAAAATGTAGAGTGAACTAGCAACACCCACACAGATGAGAACTGAATTCCAGGCCCACAATCATGAAGTGTGGAGGAACCGACAACTATAGCAATCTGGATAAAAATAAAAAATAATGTCTGTTCTAACCCTAGCCATTGTACCAGGGGCGGTTTTTGTTGTGTGTGTGTGTGTGTGTGGGTTGGGGGGGGTCTGTGCAGTGCCTGTGACAACAAGATTGGCCACGCCACAGCCCCCCTAAATGACGAGCGAGTTACCTCCTCAATGCCAGTGATACACATTTAGGTTGGGAGATACTTTTTACAAAAACCTAACTGAGCAAGCCTGAGGCAACAGTGGAAAGAAAAAAACATTACAAGGAAGAAACCTTGGGAGGACCAAGACTCAAAAATGTACCTACCTATCCGCCTTGGGCAGCCTGGATGTTAAATGTTACATGTGGTTAAATGGTCTATTACCTCTTTGAACACCATAACTATTTTCCCAAGATTTTGCCATCTTCTATGTTAAAGTGCTTAGAGAAACTGTTATTTCATAAACAGCAACATTCCTGCCACTACAGATCCATGACAGAGTGCGTACCTCTCAAGCGATCACTAAATGTTGCACTTCACGCTACCCTGTCTCACCTCTATGTTATTCATAGTCGTGCCTTCTTAACTGGTGTCACAGCTGAACAATCCAAGCCTGTGCAATTCCGTTTGCAAGTGGGTCCAAGATTTTTCATCAAGCAGACCACAGTCAGTGAGGGCTGGCAACATAAAATCATCTACATTGACCCTCAGCACGGGTACTCCACATGGGTGTTGCCACAGCCCAGCGTTATACAGCAGTAATCGATTAATCGAGGTTGACAGTTGGACCACAGTTGGACTCAAGAGCTATAATGATGAGACTGCCTACAGGAGGCAGATAAACAACCTCATCCTGAATGTTACCAAGACTAAAGAGCTAAACTTCTGGTTTACTTTCCCAGTTATTTCAGCGGCTTAGCGGTGGAAACTGTTAGCAGTTTCAGATTTCCTGGCCATACAGCTGGGAGACTCTCTTCCCTAGTCCCTTAACACCAGCCGTATCTTCAAAACATCTGAGGAGGCTGAATGTCATTGGAATGCACACCACCACCACTGTGCATCACCATGTGATCTGACAGCTCAAGGCATCAAAAACGGCAAAAAGTGCATCAAAAATCACTGGTGCTGACCTCCCACATCCCCAGGATGCCAAACAAGGGTTCTGTCCATCATCATGGACAAGCTGGCCCCAGTTCACACCCTGTTCGCCCTCTTCCCCTGGGCAAAGGCTTCCACAGCATCGTGGCACCACCTTTCTCATTCCGTACAGTTTGGAGACTCTCTTTTCTTGTCAAGAAATACCAGCCATAGCCTCAAAAAGGCTCAGCAACGTTTGTTCTTTCTGAGAAGGCTGAACGGCTTTGGAATGCACACCAATACATGTAGACTGGTCTGACAAGTCAAGGCTTCTACATAAAAGAGCAAAAAGGTCCAAAAACCAACATCTAAAATCCAAAATCACTGGTCCTGACCGCCCACATCTCCAGCATGCTGAACGAGGGCCCAGTCCATCAGCCCCAGCTCAGACCCAGGCTGCCCCTCTTCTCTGGGGCAAAGGTTTCTCGGCACCTCCTGGCAAGTGCATTAAGCGCCTTTCTCTCCCCCTGCACCTTTCACTTGTAAATCGTACATATATGGCGTAGTTTGATCTTACAGTTCGTTCTACACCCGTTGTTTCCACAGAAACAGCCTGAACACGGATCAGCGCTGCAACATAGAAAGAAGAACCTACACGGCACATCGGTTTGAGACACTGAGCTCATGAGCCATACCCCAAAATCTTCCTCTGAAGGATTAAATATTTAGATGTTAACCTTGATATCACCGCCACGCCTCATTTCCCATTCTGTGCTCCATGAAGGATAAATTTTAGATGACAGTGGCAGTGTTTTTTTTTTTTTTTTTGGCGTCATTACTCAGTCAAGAGAGGTTTTTGTCTGGCTTTAGATGGATATTCTCATTTAATGAACATAAAAACAACAGATGTGCTGGTGGCCAAGCCGTAATCTAGAGGACATTAAGACATTGCAGGGCTTACCGAGCAGAGGGTTCTAAAGATGCCGGCAAAGATGAGGCATCTACTGAAAGGAGGACAGACTCTATTCCCTTGGACAAAGGGCTAACGGTCTCAAGCCTTATAATCGTTTCAAAGTACTCCTAATTCCTGCCAAGTCCCTCTATTTCACAAACACATTTTGGTTTTACTGCTTTTGACCTGAACCTAGTGGTGTGTGACGCACAAGAACATTTATTATTTCCAAAACTGTGTTACTTGGGCTGATGAGGTGATTAGTGGTAAAGGATTAGGAATACTAAGTCCAAATCCAGTCCAACATTGGGTTCAAATTCATCCTATATCCCTTTGCAAACAAAAATGTTTGTTAAAGAAGATAAAACAGAATTACATTTTTTAATGGTCTGAAAAAAAACAAAAAAAAACAAACACAAAAATGTGTGTGATCAGAATATATAAACAATTTTACTCCCAAAACTGGGACTGACATGCATCCTGGAGAACAAAGGGTGCAGATGCACAGTATTATTCAAAAGTCTTAGGCCACCATTAGATTTGTTGTTTTAACAATGGTATAATGACCACATATAATATATTGCCAACGACCGGACCCAAAATGTTGGATTCATCACTCCATATTATATAAGCCATATATAAGTCTTTGCACTCTGTTCTAGGGCTGCAACTAATGATTATTTAAATAATCTATTAATCAGTCGATTATTTAATAACGATAATCGGGTTTGAAAAAAACCTTTCCATGTCTTTATTCAGAAATATAACATTAAATAACAGAGAAAATAAGTGCTTACAATAAATGAATAATAATAAATTAAATGTATTAATAAATTAAAATAACAAATTAAATAATAAAGAAAAATAAGTGCATCTCTGATGCAAACACTACATACAAACTCATTCACGTATTTCTTTAGAAACTTTGCATTGCAATGCAAAAATGTTAACATTGTCAACATGCTCCTGGCTAAAGCTGGCTCTCTTTTTAGAGACTATATTTCCTGCCGCAGAAAATACACGCTCAGACAGTGTTGAAGTAGCAGGAATGCATAAATAGGAATTGGCTAGCCTGGCCAATAAAGGATATCTCTCTCTGCTAACTCCATCACTGTCATTATCCAGCTAACAAGCAAAAACAGCATCAGCCGTGCTATGTCCGTTCGCATAGTGTGAGGGCGCCGTTACGTTTCCTCACTTCAAAACGGAACAAACTCGGGATATTGTGGTGACTTACGCTGTTTTTGAGCTCCCTTCACCTCATCGGTTACTCCATGTTTCCGTTTCAAGGGCTGTATCAGCACCGGGGTGCTCCCGTGCCAGGTCAGATCACTTTTTCAAAGCTTGCATGTTACACATTGTTTAGTTGTGTGAAGCGTGCAGTGCTCCGACACTTTTGAGGACTTAAGCTGAACTTTCTTCTCTGTGTCGGTCACGATTCATTTGTAGATTTTATTTAATTCTTAAAGCTAACTTATTTTGAAGATTCCGCGTCGGCTCCGCCTCACTCCGTTCAATCGCTCGTATTTTTTTTCCCAGCGTTGACAAAGTGCCGCAAGTAACGTAAGTGGATATGATACGGCGAGGGAAACATGAATCCTGCGGCACAACGATTCGATAATGAAATTCGTTGTCGACACTTTTAATAATCAATTATTATCGATTTTGTCGATTCGTTGTTGCAGCCCTACTCTGTTCCCATTCCAAAAAAGTGGTTTCTTGGCTGACCACTTATGATCAAGCTTCTTCACACTGTAGAAGGCCACTGAAGCCTACAGTAGCAGATATTTGTGATCTTTTTAATTTTGTTAATACTGCATACAAATTTCCTGTATTTTCTGCTTGTATTCTAATAAAAAGACTGAACAATAATTAGATATGGTCATTATACCAATCCTAAAACACAGGTATATCTATTCTAATGGCCTAAGACTTTTTCACAGTACTGCAAATCTGATCAGGACAATACACAAGTCCTGCGGCCAGCAGAGGTCATCTGACCAGCCTCTACTCCCTCAAACCTAGGTCGTTGCTGTGCTGAGCTAGCCTACTAGACATCTGTGCCTCCTGAGCACAAAAACGAAATACTTGTTCAAAATGTTTGTACTTTTTCTACATAAACAACTAGATGCAAGCATTTAAGTATTATATTCTATATCGCCTTTGAACTGGATTGAATTTCCTGTAGTCTACTGTTTCCTTAGTACCTCAGATCCTTTATTTACAGTTTTATGATACCACCCATGCTGACAAGTGATATATCTAATGACTAACAAAGATTTAACAGAATCACTCAAACTACTCTAATATTGTCTCCTACATGGAGCTTTAATTCTGCTTACATCTTTTATCCCCTTCCTTGTAAAGATATAATTAGTAGGATGCATATACTGTGTATAGTGACTCATTAGTATTTAGACAATAGATAATAACACTGGGTTCTGAAACTCCTCTTTCAAAGAAAATCATATGAATCACCCACACACTTAATGCTTTCTTGAGCTGCCAATGACATAACAGTACTGTGTTCCAACAGTTCCTTTTATCGGTATATTTCACCGAAAAAAGTCAGTTCATGTTACATCTGTACATGCACTTGCATATAAAGGACACTACCTACCTACCTACAACACTCCTACAACGAAACACCTGGCAACCTAAGCAGAACATTTTGTACTATGTATTGTATACAACTCTGGAAAAAATAAGAGACCACTCCAAATTATCTTCAAATCAACATCTCTACATGTATGGCAGCAAATCCACTCCAGTATCTGATGGATTCCAGCACAGACACACCCGATTGTACTTAATGACCTCCTGATTAGGTGATCACCTGAAGCAAATCCTATTTATTGAGGGAAAAGTACAAGACACATGAAAGCTGGTATTGAAATCTTGATTTCCTAACTTTCCTAAGTGAAAACATTAGTATTATTTAGTTTAAAAAGTAATATAAACTTGTTTTCCTTGCATTATTATTTGCAATATTAATCGAGGTCTGAAAGCACTGCATCTTTGTCAGTCTGACCAGTTGTCATTTACATCGAAGGATACGCAGCAATTTCATAAAAATGCGGTAATAAAATTCTACCAAAGTGCCTTACGCTATTAATCTTGGTTGAATTTAACACACTATGATCAAATATGTCATGGTAATATTGTTGTTCATTAAACTCAAGCTCCTTTTGATGAAAGCAACCAGCACACACTAACAGACAATCGCTAAAGCCCATGGGTCTCTGAGTGTCTACGGCATGTCCGTGTATCCGTTTTGGATAAATGTCCTTTTGAGGCACAGCTGGCTTCACTGGCAGTCCGTGAAGTGTGGGACAATGCGCCTTTTATTTGTTAATTGTCCTGCCTTGACACCAGGCTTCTCTTTACGATGACTGGTCAACCTCTCACTGGGGCAGAACCACATAACCAATCAGTGAATCACTAACATGGCAGATTTCTCAAACTTCAATAAATTGATAAACAAGGAAGTATTGTTGTAGTACTTGAGTCCCATCTCGACCTCATTTGGACTCGGAAATTGCTGTCGAGACCAGCTGAGTCCAATGCGTCTGTCTGAGCGTTCATTTTAAACTGAACTTGTTTTCTATCGTTATTTAAGTATTCAGTATATTTAAAACCGTCTGATGTTAAGATTGTATGTGTGAATTTTCAACGCTTGTTTCACTTTACCATGTCCGCTAAATCTGAAATTATTAATATGTTTTCAGAATTAATATTAAAAAGGGATAGAACACGTTGTTTCTATATTCAGTTAACTTTATGTAAGTTTGAGAGATGAAGGGAAACAGAAACATAACCATCATTTGCTTCAAAAAGTTACATTGCCTTAGTTTGACTAAGACTATAATATAATGATATTGAATAATAATTGTAGGCTATATATAATTTAATGTTATATTTTACAAAATTAATGATTGTACTCATGTTATATAAAATAATGTATAACGAATGTAATGTGAAATTTATTCTTTTGTGATGAAAAAATCTTAATCTGGTCTCGGTCTCGTCTTGGACTCGACGACTAAAAATCTTGGTCTCGACTCGGACTCGTCTCAACAATGACACTACAAGGAAGCACACTGCTGTGGTGGGCCAGGACATATACTTATTTATTTATTTAAAGAGACTTTTTCTATTATTACTCTGCTTCCGCTTTCCATCAGTTGAATTACACTGTTTCCCTAATGGCCGTCAGACCTAGTAATCAATATGCTTTAGCACGAGCCGCATGTAATGTGTGTGACGGAGAAAGAGCACACTCCTTCCGTCTGAGTTCACCCAGATAACACTGATGGCATCTGACATGCTGAAAGAGCCATAATCAGATCAGCTTAATGGAAATCAAGGCTGAGCATATGCATAAACCCATGAAAGCCCACTTCTAATTTATATTTCATGAGTACCAGAGCGGCCACACAAGTTCAGTCTTAAAAACTGGGTGTGTGTATTCGAGTGGAGCTAAGTGGTCTCGCCCGTGTTTTTCCGCGTTGCAATCTGTACCGTGGACCTGCAGCGAGGCCGACGCCTCGGTTCTCCCCACGCTGTTTTCCGTCATGCACGTGTACGTCCCCTCGTCCTCCTCTCGCACCTTCACCAAGCGGAGGCTGTTATCGCTGCGGATCTCGAATCTGCGGCAGCCAAAAAAGAAAAAGGAAAAAAAAGAAAAATCACAGCTTTGTCGTGTGAGCAATTTCACACGGGCTTGCACATCATTACGCTCATCGTCACTTCTGAAACAAATGATTTATACTGCAAACTGTTCTCTTGTGCTTGCAGTGAGAGTCTGCTTGTATTACTCTACCAAAGCCTTACGGCTCAGCTCTAGCTGTGTTTAACTGAAATAACCGGGTCCAAAAGGATCACAGAATAATAACACCCTTATCGTAACAAATGTCAGTCCGGGATGAGATCTGAAGGCTATTCCTTAGTGCTTAAATACAGCCCTAACTGTTCAAATTATTATTCATTACACATGGCAGTGAGTGACAGCATAAGCGTTTGGGTCTGCGCTGTTATTATTAAACGATCTAAGTTCATAACATCCTTGACAACACTTAAATCATTTAATATTTGTAAGTGTTTGACGCTGCAAGACGTGAAATTGCATGGCTGTGACGGCTGCAGCATTTTTAGAGGTCATTATCTGTATGATGAGGTTTCGTAGGGTACAAGTGAGTGTCTAGAGACATATCAAGAACCACAGGGTGACTGGAACTAAAAATAAAATAATTAGGCATCATTCAGCTTAAGACGGATTTGTCAGAACGCATCCCCATCGTAAATCATGGACTACCTGTATCTATATATGATCTCAACTCATTTCTAAATATTATTAGTTTAAGCCGCATGTAGTGAGCATGTGCAGTAGGACCAGGTCTGCATGTGTGAAAGATTATAGCCTACGGTGGGAATTAAATCAAGCAGATGTAAAACACAGCTTTTTATAATTGCCAGGATGAAATGCTCCAGGGGACCATCCTACCAGGCTCCCCTCTTACTCTATTCTCTGTAATTAATTAAGCAGCCTGCTGTGCCTCCCCTATTTAAACACTCCTACCTGTTCACTTCCATGTTGAGTCTTGTCGCCTCACTTGGATTGTCAGACGGTTCCTGTTCCTGAGTCCTGTTTCTAACTCCTGTGTTTGCTGTTGCTCTTGCGTTACAGTTTGTCTGTCCCAGTTTCTGTTATGCATTCTGTTCCCTGTCTTGTGTAGTCATGTTCCTGTTTTATGAACGGTTACCTAAGGCTGTTATTAAGGCTTTAATTGTAGGTGATTTCAATATTCACTTTGACAATGAGCAGGATCCACTTAAAATTGCTTTCGAGTCCATCTTAGAATCCATGGGTATCACTCAGAATGTGATGGGAGCAACCCACCGCTGTACTCATACTTTTAGATCTACTATTAACATTTGGTATCAACTATATACCTTGATGATTTCCCGCAAAGTGATTCGATTTCGATCACTATCTTTTAGTATTTGAGCTATCTCTAATAAATAAAATCCTTCTGCCTCGTTATCACACTAAGCACACTATCACATCTGCTACTCCAGCTGCGTTTATTAAAAACCTACCAGACTTAAAATTTAATACACCTATGGAGATAAATCATCTTGTGTAAATGAGCAATTAGAATGTGTGCTTCGCTCAACCCTGGACATGACTGCCCCTGCTAGGGTCAAACGTATTAGGGAAAAAAGGCTAGCACCATGGTATAATGACCACACCCCTACCTTAAAGCAAAGAACATGGCATTTAGAGCACAAGTGGAGACATAGTAAATTGGAGGTGTTTAAGCTTGGTTGGAGGGACAGCATGACAGAGTATAAGCATGCCCTCACTAAAGCTAAAGCTGCATACTTCTCTTCAATCATAGAGAAAAATAAGAATAATCCAAGATTTCTCTTTAATACAGTCTCCAAATTAACAGAAAACCCCACAGAAAGTGATTCTCCCATTCTGTGTAATTTTAACAGTAATGATTTCATGACTTTCTTTAATGATAAAATAGAAAACATTAGGCATAAAACTCGATGCTCATCACATCACTAAACTATTCAGCAACCTTCCAGGTGCAGCACTAGTGAAGACATCTGTTTAATGAGCTGTAAATCAAGCCTAGAATTTTTTACCCCAATTACTATTACTGAACTATCCGCACTGATCAGCTCGTCTAAGTCATCAACATGTTTATTAGATCCAATTCCTACACGTTTACTCAAACAAGTATTACCTAGTATTATAGAGCCACTGTTAGTTATTTTAAATTCATCCCTTACCTTTGGTTATGTGCCCAAATCCTTTAAGTCAGCTGTTATCAAACCACTGATTAAAAAAGCCAATATTGACCCTTGTGTGATATTTAATTATAGACCAATTTCATATCTACCATTTCTGTCCAAAATCTTAGAAAAAGCCATCTATCAGCAGCTCTGCAGTTATCTCCAAAGGAATGAAATTTATGAAACATTTCAGTCTGGCTTCAGGCCCCATCATAGTACTGAAACAGCATTAATTAGGGTACTAAATGACTTGTTAATGTGCTCAGATAAGGGATGTGTTTCTTTTCTTGTTCTGTTAGATTTAAGTGCAGCATTTGACACTATAGATCATGATGTTTTATTAAACAGACTAGAAAATACTGTAGGTATTAAGGGATCAGCACTTTCTTGGTTTAAATCCTACTTTACCAACTGGTACCAATTTGTTCATATAAATAATCTAAGGTCTAAGCTCTCAAAAGTGAAGTATGGCGTGCCTCAGGGGTCAGTGCTTGGCCGGACAATCAACAAAATCGAGGATTGTGTAAAGGAAATAAAAGTTTGGATGTTATTTAATTTTCTCTTACTTAACTCAGATAAAACTGAGGTTCTGTTAGTGGGACCCAAGGCTGTGAGAGACAGGTTGGCTACATCTATCCTAAATCTAGATGGCTGTCCAGTATTGCCCAGTCCGTCTGTAAAAAACTTAGGGGTCACATTTGATTCAGATCTCCCCTTTGATGCACACATTAGCAGCATCACTCGAATTGCTTTCTTTCAATTACGTAATATCGCTAATGATGCTAATGCTATCTCTTTTAATGTTGCAGAGAAACTGGTTCATGCGTTTATAACCTCAAGGCTGGATTACTGTAACGCCTTACTTACTGGATGCTTAGTAAATCTATAATAAACTTCAGTTAGTTCAAGAACGCAAGCTCCCGAGTTGGTAACTCTGAACTAGAAAATTTGATCTATCATCCTGTTCCTATCATCCCTTACACTGGTTACCAGCAATTCCGCATTGAATTACAAAACTACTTTCTTACAAACTTATAAGCTCTACATGCTGGGCCCCAACATTATCGGAGTGAACTCTTAAGTTTTACAATCCACCTCGCACTTTCGTTCGCAGGTGCAGGACTTCTTTTAGTTCCTAGAATTAAAAAAGTCACAGCCGGGGGAAAGGCTTTCTCATACATGGCCCCCCAACTATGGAATAAACTTCCCACTTTCGTTCGAGATTCAGACACTCTCCAAAGTTTTAAGTCTAGGCTAAAGACATACCTATTTGCGCAGGCTTTTGACTAGATTTAGACCAGGATGCATGGCTTGGGTCACTGGGGCCGGAGTCTGGAGTCATGTCTGGCCTGCCTGCCTTGTGCGTTAGCCGGGAGTGTCGAGTGGGTGGTCTGGCTGAACTGGGCTTCGGTCCTCTTGATCTTGACTCACTCATGCATCCTTGCCTTAGAATAAGGGCAGAGCTGGGGGTTCATAGTCAAAGAGTCTTGTGGTGATCAGAGACGCTGGGTTGCTCTCTTCTGCCTCCCGTGGGGTTGCCAATGTCTCACCTGATCCCTCTTGGCTGTGTTACCAACCAGTTCTCCTCTTTCTAGCCATGCTGCTATAGCTAATGCTGCCAGGGTCTCATGCTACACTTGGCATCAGTGATTGACATGGCATCAGTGATTGTTAATAGACACTGTGCTCTTAATCAATAACTAATACATGATGTTCATCTGCTGTAGCTCCAGTCAAGCTGCTTCCGTCATCAGCTCCAGCCCCAAGATACCCGGGCCACTTAATGTCGATGTGCATACTTCACATTTTATTCAAACTTTGACTCCATGACTTTAGTTTCGCTCTTAGATTTATCATCTACGCCGCCCAAGGAGGTTGGGTCCCTTTTTGAGTCTTGGTCCTCCTAAGGTTTCTTCCTATAACACTCGGAGTTTTTCCTTGCCACTGTCGCCCTAGGCTTGCTCAATTTGGGATTGGATGTAGTTATTAGGAGATAATCTAAACTTGTAAAGTTGCTTTGAGACAATGCTCCATTGTAAAAAGCTCTATATAAATAAATTTGACTTGACTTGACTTACCCGTCTTGTGTGTTCCTGTTTTAGGTACTGCTCCCTGTCTTGTGTTCCTGTTTTATGTACTGTTACCTCTCTTTTTTTGTTCCTGTTTTATGTATTGTTCCCTGTCTTGTGTATTCCTGTTTTATGAATTGTTCCCTGTCTTGTGTGTTCCAGTTTTATGGATTGTTCCCTGTCTTGCGCCTTCCTGTTCCTGTTTTATGGATTATTCCATGTGTTGCGTGGTCATGTGTCTGTTTCAAGTGCTGTACCCAGCCTTGTAAAGTGTTCTAGGTTTACTGTTATGTTAACCTCTGTATAGTTATTAGTCTATTTTCAAACTGTTTTTAACTTAAAAGTACTTTTATTAAGTAGCATTTTTACTACCCTATTCATCTTTGTGTATTAAGTAACTGCTGCTTCATAGTTTCTGTTAATGGTATCATAGTAGGATGAGGATCCAGAATACTTAACCCATGATATACTAGGCTTGAACATCATAAAACTTATGTTTCCACCCTGACTTCAAGTAAGACGTTTACTAGGGCACCCTAACAGTTCAGTAAGCTGAATTCACTCCAGTTAGTCAATATCATTCGTAATTTTTAACACACTTTTCCATTCTTCCACTGCTGGCACGATGCCTTTACACAGAGTTTATAGCTTGTTTCTGACCTTGTACGAGGCAGCTCTCCCCCCTCACGCCGCCACCGGATGGTAGGAGCCGGATCTCCGTGAACGTCACACAGGAAATCCACCGTCTCCTCTGCCAGCACGATCTGATTCACCGGCCTGCGGATGAACACCGGCCTCTCTGCCCACACACAGACACACAATCACACTCTGCCCATCGCTTTCACACGATATGCCAACATCAGGATCAGGAGAGAAGGCCTCACCGAAAACCACCAGCTCAGCCGGATCGCTGTCTCTTTCTCCCACCATGTTGGAGCCCACGCACACGTACATGCCGGCGTCACTCTTCCGGGTGTGAGAGATCATCAGCCTGCCGCCCCGCATCTGCGACAACACAAAAGCAATCACCGTTCGGTTGCTTGCTGACAGCGACATGTTCTCTCCGCGCCGAGAAATGACAAATAGCCCCGGGCCACTTTAATCAGCGCTTTTTCTTTCCCGAGCAATTTGCTTCCTGATTTGGATGTCACGTTAGTGACAATAACACCTGTCCACTACAATCCTGGGCTAAAAAGCCACAAATTGTTGCGTAAGTGGCTCCTGTGGATTCTGGTGCCCGTGCTCGGAGCTGTTCCTGACGGCATGGAGAGGCAGCTGATGATGTGGAGGCTGATCAGTGGTCACACTCTAATAAGCACTTGGTAATCAGAATACCCTGATGCCCATCTCCTCCTCCTCCTCCTCCTCCTCTAATTCCTCAACTTCTAATCAATGGGGCACTGGAGACTTACAGAGATCCTGCTGTCCTTCTCGCTCACGCGAACGTTGTTCCTCTTCCAATAGATGCTGGGTTCCGGATGACCTCGTGGCGGGACGCACTCCAGTACAGCGGGTTCGCCAGCGGCAACCACCACATCACTTGGAGCCTGTCGGAAATCATCTCTCAGAGCTGGTGAAGGGAAAAATAAAAATAAAGAGACAGTGAGGCATTAAAGGAACGTTCCAATGGATTTCAACATTAGCTGCAAGGGGTGTAACGATACACTCTGCGCACAATTCCATTCGATTCTCAAAACTGAATTCACAATTCAATTTATTTTCTGATTCAATATGGAGTTCAGGATTCAATTTTTTTCTTATTAAAGACATTCTTTTTTTATTTCTGAAGTGTAAACCAATGTGAAGCAATTCACAGTTTCTTGAAGATGTTTTTAAACAAAAAAAAACCTTAGCTGAAGCCTAAGGTTAGGTGAAGCACTTACAGCACTATTGTGTCTATATGCTCCCGGACCTTTTTACTCCTTGCCCACTTGTCGGAGCATCACACACTCGGCGTTCCCTTAACTTGCGTTTTACAAATTGAGCACTGGCTACAGTAATATTACGTCGACTGAAAGACCTGGTTCTCGCCCTTGCGTCCCGTGCTTCCGTACAGGAATCGGTCTCCCACGACCCTGAACTGGAAGACAATCACGAATTCATACCTCTAAAATTAATTTCCTGAATTCTTGCAAACACCTTTAGTACTGGTGAGTATACTTACTGCATACTGCACTTATGTTCACATAAGTATCTACTGACTCAAAAAGCAAATTCCATTTTGAGAGATCAGGTGTAGATTTTTCTTACCAGTTACCATTCACTGTAACAGCACATACTGCACATTACAGGTAGTGATATGAAACACCTAAACAATGGCATGCATTCTCATAGACAGTGTCCCCGAGTGGTGCTACAGTAAAGCGGTCATCGTGTCACCGGGAGATAACTAATTCAAGCCCTGATTATGTCACAGCCATGCATGCCCGGGAGTCTAATATAGCGTAACTGGCACTGCTCTTCGTGTGGGTGGGCTGGCATTCTTCTCTTAACCTTCAATCAACTTATGCGCAATAAGGTAATTAGCATTCAAGAGCGCTATGCTCTAGGAGCGGTTTGTAAAGAGGAGGTGGCACACGTTAGCTCTCACTTCCCGACCCTGACTCAGACTGTGGGCGGAAATTGGCGGCGATGTAACGAGAAGATAATAGTAAAAGTTAAAAAGCTTTGCACATTTCCTGTTTGATACTCCAAAGGCTCGTCTCCGGCTCTCTACTTCTTTTAGTAACAGCTTCGGTTTCCCTCATCCCCTCGGCCTCTGCCCCCGGAGCTTATCAATTATGAACTCTTTTCTTAATGGCGCGCTTGCATTTTGAACCCAGTCGAATAATTTGTCGAATGAAGCAGGTGGAAACATGACAACAAAGTTTCTTCGGAAAGGTGGCACGGCACAGTTCTTTAAAGGAATGGCGCCAATGGTAGCCTCTTTCCAAAATGATGATCATAAATACCACATGTTCTGGGAATGACATATAGCAGCGTTATAGACGGGTGCCATCTTCCTGCATCTCACTCATGTTTGTTAATTGCTGGGGAGGTGGTTCGTTGATGTCTCATGTGAGCCCTCTTGGCTGTGTTAAGTTCTGGTTCTCCACTTCCTAGCTATGCTGCCATAGTTAGTGCTGCCAGAGTGTCATGCTACACTTCGTGTTAGTGGTTCAAATGTGTTCTGTTAATAGACTTAACAATAACTAACTACATTTTCTCTTTCTCTCCGAGCTGGTGTTCCGTCACCAGTTCTAGTCCCACACTAAGATGTTCCTCTGCTTTGGCTCCACCCAAGCTGGTCTTCCATCAATTTCCAGCGTTCCATTTCCCAGACCAAAGAGGGCAGTAACTCCCTCCCTCCTCGGGTTGACTGAGGATGCCATGCCACCAAAAGTTTCCTGCCAAGGACACAAGATCTTACAGTGACTCTGTGTACTGGACTAAATAATACCTATATGCACATTTTTATTTTTATTTTATTTTTATTGTCACTGTTGTCTTATATGCTATAGTTTCATTCTATTATTTTATTATACTCTACGTAATATTAAATTTTCTCTAAGATATCAGTCTACATATTACATTTTATTTTAATTATTATATTTTTAAATATGTTCTCTCTGTATTTAAACTATTAATGTAAACTTATTAATTAAGTAACTTTGTTTAATTAATACAAAGCCGCTGGGTCCCTTTTTGAGTCTTTGTCCTCCCAAGGTTTCTTCCTTCCATTTAGGGAGTTTTTCCTTGCCACTGTCACCCCAGGTTTGCTCCATTTGGCATTGGACTTAGATATGAGAAGATGATATAAAGTGGTAACGCTGTTTTGAGAGAATGCTAAATTGTAAAAAAGCGCTATAGAAATACATTTGACTTGACTTGTGCTGAAGTTGCTTTCAGGCCTGACTTTTCAATATGAGTTTTTACACACTATGTGCTTAAGATATAGAGTCGTTCGGCGAGCTTCAAGCGCAATAACAGCACGTTTGGTTGACTAGGGGCAGCTCTCGAAAGGCATGCATTTGACATACTGACTCGATGGAAGTCCCTTGACAGTGCCTTACTACAGGTCACTGAGCTCTCCAGTACATCTCATTGACTCACTGACTGCCAGGCTTTGTGAATACTGTGAACTGAGTTCATACACCTGGAAGCAAGGACTATGGATAAAAAAGGCACACTACTGGGAGGACTACGTTTAAAATGTACTTCACCTGAGATTACATGCACTTAGACTTTTTTTGCAATGTATTCCGTTAAATTGGTCAAAGCAAATAACGTTTTAAATGCACTCACACAATACCTACAGTTGCCTGAACCCAGGAGTAACCCTGAAAGTCACAGATATTATAGATATCGTGGATATTACTGAATAGAAACAATTCTCCAAAAATAGTACGCCTCATGCACGGTGTAAATTGGCTGGTATAGACCTGCTTAGCAAGCTAGCCATAACGCTGACAATGGTTAGACTGTCAGCTAGAAAATACAGCTAAATAGGCCACCAAAATTGTCGTTGACCAGACAGTGACATAATCACTGTACTGTAAATATAAAGGGTATTTTCACAAGAAAACTGCAAACGATAAGGAATTGCGTCGGAGATGCTGCTGAAAACACGAGTGGAACGCTGCCATCTACACAGCATCTGAAGCTTAAACTGTTAAACACACCACTCGGTCCAGGGCATACTCAACACCCTGGTTCTTCAGTTACAAGCACACACTGACAGTCACGCGCACTGTAGAAATCAACCTGTAAATGTGCTCTAAGCAATATAAACATTAATAAACTTACCTTGCTGGATGCACACAACCAAGAGGGAATGAGCACCCTTGAACAAAGACTAATTTCCAGAACAGTAATCACCTTTTAAACACTTTAAACCTTAAAACAAAATACAAACATTTGCCAGAAAAAGCTGTGCCACCTAAAAATGTCACATCACATCACAGACCGTAACGCACATCAATATTCATGAAAAGCACATCAATATTCATGAAAATAAATCAACTAAAACACTTAAACTATCAAAGCATGACAGAAATAATAGTTATGGCAGTAAAAATTCACATACAATAGACATACTAAAACTTATTTTTATTTTAACCAGCTGTTTGCTCCTGCAATGTGCAGAGTTATTATTTCTTATTATAATTAGCAATAGTTGTTACGACCTCAGTCATTAAAGTGAAGGGATGTTGATAGTCTGGTCATTAAACGGCACGTGCCTGTAGTGGACATGAAAAACAGCTCTTTTCCTGGCAAGCAGAGGTTGCACTGCACACTAATATTTTGGTCTCCTTTGCGCTCTATGAATGTGAAATTATCCCTGCATTTCCAGGACACAAAAGCTCCGTCATACGGACACATTTCGGCTTTACGGAAGATGGCATCAGACAAAAAGAAGTCAGATGTAAACACTACTGTAATGATGCCAATCTCTTTCAACACTTGGAGCACAGTCACGTTATCGCTACCGAATACAAACAGTGCATGGCTCAAAAAGAGAGAGAAGTGGCGAGCAAACACACCACAAAGCAGCTCTCAATAACACAAGCATTTACAAACACTACACAATATGAAAAGGATTCATACTGTAATATGAAGGATACAGCTCCCATAGCTACAGTGCAGCTCAACTGGGGGTATGTTCTACTTTTCACGTGCCATTACTTAAAATGTCTTATGTTTGCAAATGCAAGTTATTTATTGTCTACATTTAGGGAGTTTGCTTTTTGCATTAAAATGTGACTCATTTCATTGTCATTTAAGTGACGTGTACTATGATTTCAACTGGTCGAAATATATACTATAAATAACCATCTATAGTTCAGAGGTGCGTGTTAACTTCTCGTGTGATTTTAAAATCACAAAAATATGCCCTCTTTCATTAGAAAAAACGTTCCAGCTTTAATATCGGAACATATTTACTGTTCAAACCTTGTCAGGAAAATATTGGGAGAAGAATAAACCAAAAATAATTGTTCATAATCATAATTGAGGAAAAATGTTCAATTAATCGTGATACTGATTCAAGGTCATATCGTTCAGCACTACTAAATACAGTTACTTACTGTATAGTTAATATTGTAAATACAGTAGTACCTCGGTTTCCGTACCGAGCAAATGTTTCCCATAAGGAATAATGTGAATGGAATGAATCCGTTCCAGACCCCCAGAAAGTCCACACTGCATGAAGCATTATATGCATTAATGGAGTTGTTTTGTACAGGCGCTACCTGATTTACAATGGGAATACATTCAGACAAATCCATATCATGAAGGGGGGAGTTTACAATAGTCTCTACTGTGTCTACCTTATTGTTTAAAACACTTACATTAACCTACAGTCAGTAATACAAAGCTTGTTTTATAATAAAGTGTTGAAAAGTCTCATGTAATTTCTTGAATAATGTTGTGAAGCTGAAAAGCAAAACACTTACAACACTTGCTTACTCAGCTGGCTGCAGCCTGGAAGCCCCACATACGCTGACTTCCTTTTGGTTGGCTGTTATCACTAACCTTTTAGGACCCATGGAGACGTATTAGCATTAAGAATACAGTACAGTAGATGTAAAAATAAAGAGAAACCTGATAAACACAGAGGAGATCCACACTGAGCGAGAGCCATTTTTGAGACTGAATCATGATCCGATTCGTCAGCTGAAAAAGTCACGTGACTCATGTCGACTCACGCAAGTGTTACATTTTACATTACATTTACAGCATTTAGCAGACGCCCTTATCCAGAGCGACTTACAACTGGTACAGTCTTACAATCCAAGCAATTGTGGGATAAGGGTCTTGCTCAAGGACCCAACAGTGGCAGCTTAGCAGAGGTGAGATTTGAACCCTGGACCTTCTGGTCCATAGTCCAGTGCCTTACCCGCTAGGCTACCACAGTTCAAAGTGCGCCGATTGCCGAACAATCGACGAGAGCCGAGACTTACTGTTCTCCTAAAAATGCGCCGAGAACCGAATAACACGAGTTCCGATGTGGTCGAGAACCGTGGTACCACTGTACATGATGCCGTTACATGAACTCCCCGACAGTAAAAACGTACTTTTGACCATTTAGCACAGCTAAAAGTCATATTAGCTTAACATGTTAAACAAATCAGTGGTTTCTCAGCAACCACTTAGCTCTAACAAGAATTAAATTCTGGTTTCGTGGCTTCCTAATACTTCCACATTTCTTGTTTCAGTGTTTTTCAATGTCTCCTGGTTTTCTCTTCAGTCAGTCAATGATAATTATGGATTTAATAATTGTGTCTTTGTGTTTCAATAACCTGCCTGCTTTGACAATGATTGCTGAAAAAGCAACAGAAAAATAAAAACACCCATCCACCATCTCATGCGTTACATCGATTTACATAACAGACTACAATAATTAATGTAGTGCTTCTCTTGATCGGTGTAGATTAGAATCAGCATAATGCAGCATGGTAAAGGCTTAATCTAATCAGTCACTGTTTGCAAATGGAAATGGAATGAAAATTTGATTGGGGCTTTATGAAACGCCAATTCAACGCTGATACAAACTGATGTTGGATTTGAGCTTGTTTGCTATGCTGTAATTTCATATGTGGATTTGATATATCTACACCTCCATCAGTGCACACATTTTTCCTTTGAAGTTTGCCATTGCAAATGCTCACCAACTCACACAAACTTCTGAGGACACTCTGAAACTTCGGGAAAGTCCACCAACCCCCAATTGAAGTATGAATATTCAAATCTGTCCAACAGGGACAAATGGCAGGGGACCATCTCTCTAAGCAGTTCATTTGTCAGATCGTGTGGCAGCGTTTGAAGTGGTCATCTGTCAGCCCGCGGACTGACAAATGCGTACACGCACCGTACCACCACCATCACGAACACCACTCCTGATATGCCATGCATAATCTGTCACACTCCTCCTCCTCCTCCTCCTCCTCCTCCTCCTGCTACACTTCCAACCATATCTTGACCACTTCTCCAATTCTTGGAATGTCTTACAGGCAGAAATCCCAAATATATTATTGAAAGGATACTTGCAATAATTGCAACCTTCCTCCTAATAAAAATCGACAAAAAGAGTTTTTTAAAAGCTGTAAAACATAGCTTAATGGGAGACTAGCCCTTTTATTTTTCCATTGTGACAAGCACCGATAATGTGAGCAACGGAGTGTAACATTTACTCAATCTTGCATTTGTGCCGTTGGCTGCAGAAGCCACTGATTCCCTTGCGGTCGGTGCTGACAGAGTGTCCACCAAGTCCCTGAGGCTATTCTCCATGACAGTGTACACACAAAGAGAAAGAGCCATTCCAGCCATGCCTGCCATTTGTGTGTGTGTGTGTATTTGGGCTGCACAGATGTTCCCAAATGCATCTCACTGAGCTAACTGATGACCACACAGACCCAGAGGCGGCAGAACCCGAAGGCAAAGAGGCATGTGCCACTCTGACATCTGTGCCACCCAGCAACCCCTTCCTCTTTCAAGGACGAGAGGAAGCTTAATTTACAAATAGTAAACACTCAAGTTCAACTTAGGCTGGCCTTGCACTATTCAACAATATTCCAGTGATTTCACTGTTGGCGATGGAATTAAAGTTGGAATAAAATCATGAGTCGCTCTCGAATTGCGTCAAAACACCAACACTACAAACGATAGTTCCACAGTGGTAATCACAGCTGTCTTAAGTCAGTCTTTTTCCAGTTTTGAGGTGCCGATAAAATCAACCGTGTTTAATATTATCGCAAGTCGCAAATCTTGGCTCAAATCTTCCTCCGGCCCATTATTTGAATCAGTAATTTACTACAACGGCTGACGACTGTGAAAATAGTGGGGGTGGATGGTGTTCTGAATGGCTCCATAAATCCTTAGCTCCTTTCGCATCTGTGAGAAGCAGAAACTTTTTGCATTATTAACCTGTCTGCAGAAAATATGGACTGGTTAACCAAATGGGTGATTATATAGGAAAGCAACCTAAACCGAAATTACTTTTCTTTCTGAACTGTATTTCTGATGATAATAACCACATCACTTTTTTAATCATGCCTCTATAGCCATCGTCTTTGTCAGGATGATGTGTGCTGGAAACAGCCCCTTAGCCACTTCATCCTACATGGCTCCCCCATTTGACCCCTTTGTCTTTCCGGAGCAGGTTGCTTAATTACAGCATGCTGTGCTTTCCCTATATAAATCCTCCTTCCTGTTCACATCCTTGTTGGGTCTCATCATCTGTGTTGGTTTGTTCCTGGCTCTTGCTGTTGGTATTTTTATTGTTAGAACATTGTCATCTTCGCTCCCTGTGCCCTGTGTTTGTATTATTACTATAACTGTATTAATTAGACTTAGTTTAGCTAGTTAACTTAGTTTCATTCATACATATATCATCTAAGCTGCCCAAGTAGGTCGTGTCCCTTTCTGAGTCTTGGTCTTCCCAGGGTGTCTTCCTTACAAAGTTTGGGGAGTTTTTCCTTGCCAGTGTCGCCCCAGGCTTGCTCAATTTGGGATTGAGCTTAAACACTAGAAGGTAATAGACAATTGTAAAGCTGCCTTGAGACAATGTTCGATTCTAAAAACCACTATAGAAACAAATCTGACTTTGACTTGTGCACAAAGACAGATCCAGTGTTATGCACTAAACAGACTTCAGGACTGAATACACAAGTAGGATTCTGCTAGGCATGTCAACTCGAGACCTGTCCCAAAATGCACTCTCTCATATACACTAATACTTATATTCAGATCCACAGTCAAACCGTCATGCTCTCCTCCCCACTCACTGGTCAATTGGCCTCCTGAATTAAATATAACATGCACAAGCTTCATGAACAAGCAAGGACAAAGGCAGGCTGTTCTAAAACATGCTGCATTTTTCAGGAGACAAGAGTCATGAGTAATTCATGAGCCCTCCTTAAGAAAGGGAAAGGAGCAGAAAAAAACTGTCACTGTTTACCTCCAGCTGCCCATGAGGTCCATGGCAATAGCACATGCCTAGTTAAGGGGAAGAGCAAGACACATTCACCCCTGTCTCTTGGCACAGGGCAGACACACAGGAGATAAGACATTGACTTCTCGTCTCTGCTCTCCTGTCCAGCAGCCAATGTAGGGAACGAGGGGCAGAATATAACTAATCCATACCATTATTTTTAGCCGCACAGGATAGCGACGCAAGTTAACAAACGCTGGCAGATCTATAAGGTCACAGCACCTGACAGCAAACTCAGCAATTATGTATCTCCAGGACATAAACTTGGATCAATACCAACTACACCAAAGTGCTCTGCCA
This sequence comes from Ancistrus triradiatus, assembly GCA_025084515.1. NCBI lineage: Eukaryota > Metazoa > Chordata > Actinopteri > Siluriformes > Loricariidae > Ancistrus > Ancistrus triradiatus. The sequence continues at coordinate 1,034,788 of JAJAGP010000052.1, read as the reverse complement.
ATCCAGGGGTCACTATCATTTCATTTCTCACATTCTGTAAACCTATTATAGAATTCGTCAAACGTACAAATTTTCCATCTTTCTTATCTCGTCTTAACCCCGCTTATCTTGGCCAGGACCACAGTGGGCTCCAGAGCCTCTCTCAGATGAGTACACTGAACATAATGCCAGTCCACTGCAGTCCTGGGCAGGGGTAACCACAGTGCATTTCTTATTACACCTGGTCTTTTCTATTTAATTTACTAACTAACTCCAAGGTACAACACTGATGCGTGTGATGGATTCTTTTACTACCCTAATTACACTATATACTGTACATACTGCCACATAGGGGTGTGCAATATGTATCGTCAACGATAACACATTAACTGTTGTTTTAACGATGTGTGAGCTGACATTACCGAGCATGTCACTCACTTTGCAAAAAACAGTCAAAAACATGTAACAAGAGTTCACGTATTCACTGCATCACGTAGCCAGGTAGGACAGACTACTGGCCATGTGCACTGAATAACTGAAGTGAAAAATGAGTGAACAAACGAGACAAAATCCAGACACCACTGGACTCGCAGGCTACGTCGTTTTTCTTTTTTTTCGGATTTCTTTGCTAGACATAGATCTGCAACTTCACAAATGTCACGAATTGTTTGCCATTAAAAGACAGCTAAACTAACTTATATCACTATCTGTGAACTAACCACCGTGCAGAGTATGTAGCTTAGGACAAACCTCAGGAGTCAGCGGTCCCCGACAGGCTTCAACCACCAATGGTACCAGCACAAGAACTCAATCAGCAAACCCGAGAGGAATCAATCTGCACAAAAAAGCGCTCAATCAAAGAAACTATTTCAGAAAACTAGACAACTTTTTGTATTTACCTTTCTAATTTCCTTGTAGTTTTCTCGTTTCAGTTTTTTCATTTCAGTAACATCAAGACCGTACAAAGACAAACAAATGTTCTGCCATAGCGTACCGCCTACGCCTACACAAAGGCGCAGCAAGTAATACATAACCTCCCAAGCAGGGACATGCAACGCAAAAAAGTGCCTTACAACAAGAAAAGCCACAGATGGCGTCAATGCTTTCAACAAATGCTGTCAGACAACTTTTGAATACTTTAGACTTCCAAAATATTGCCTAATTATCGTTATCGACAAAATATCGAGACACCACTTTTTAAAATATGGCTCACCAATAATACTACATCAGACATAACTCAATTCACTTTCACGTACATGATCAGATGCGTATTTCACAACACTCAAACATTTTCACCTTAACCTAGTGTACTCTCACACAAAGTCAAACTTTTACGCCTAACAAATGAGGCTGTCAAAGTTAGCACGTTAATAACGTCACAATATTCAGCACTGATCAGTTCTAATGACATTCATCACATTTCAACTGATTACCCTTGTAAAGCTCTTGTAGTCACTAGGGTTGTTTGTGTAATGGTCCTGTGTTCAGGTCTCAAAGCACAAGTTGCTTTGAGACAATGCTCCATTGTAAAAAGCGCTATATAAATGAATCTGCTTGCCTTGCCTTGCCTATTAGCCTATAGGGAACAGAACTGTTGACAGTGTAAACAATTCTGGAGAGTTCCTTACATGTTCCGTGCATTACTGCACAACAGTAGAGTCTGTCACAAACACATTAACACAGTTTCCTTAGACATTACTTTGCACGCCATGCGCCATGTTCATTCAATGCTTTGTTTTTATTCATTCATTTATTCATCTCCCACAACTGCTTATCCTAATGATGGTCAACACTGGTTGCAAGTCAAGAATACACTCATCACGTCAATTTGCACCTAGGGCCATAGAGTAGCTGTAACGGGACGGTGGTGTTTGGACCCCAGCGCAAGGCAAAACCACTTTTTGCTCGCTTGGAGCACTGAGGAAACAGAAGCATGCAAGGACTGTTGTGCAGTTAATAATAAAAGAGTGTGAGAGAGAGATTGGGGAATTTCTGCAAGAAAGCCCGGAGCAGGGCTTGAATGGGTCTCGCTTTTCGAGGCATCGCATGAGTGACAGGCAAAGTGAGCGCTCCTATAAAGCAGCGCGAAGTGCTGGTGGGAAAGGGCAAACAAGGAAACAAGATGGCACGCTCAGTCAAAGAAACTATTTCAGAAAACTTTTCTGTTTACTTTTCCATTTTCTTTGTAGTTTTCTCTTGTTTCAGTTTACCTTTTTCCTTTCAGTAACATCAGGAACATTCAAAGACAAACAATGCTCTGGCATACCGTACCGCCTACACCTACACAAAGGCACAGAAAGTAATACATACCCTGCCAAGTAGGTGTATGTGATTAGGGCTGATTAGAGTTCCTAGATGTCAGTTGCCTACCTTTTTGTGAGGTGGGCAAAAGCCAACACTATCTTCTCAGCACAGCGGTGTCGCAAGGTCATTTTATGGGGCCTCATGCCCATAATTTAACATCAAAGTCTTTATATTCTTTTTAACGTAACAGCCAAAATCAGCTCTCAAATCCAAATGTTTCACAAATGTTATGCGCATTTATGACATTTCGGCTGAAAAAATGCGTATTAAGTCGTGTTTCCATCCGCTACAGTTATGCAAAGAAACTGCCGTAGGCTAAAACCATTAGGGGCGGCATCGAAGCGAACAAAAACGGAGGAATTTAACTCTGTCTTTTAGCGGAATAACCTTTTAAATCCTTTTACGGCTGCGTTCAAGGCTAAAATATGTCTGCTTTGGTTCGCCCAGCAGCGCGCATAACGCGGCTGTCTTACACACATCCCACCTCTTCAGTCGTTCAATAACTTATCCGTGTAATCAGGTACATTATAATTTTAACAGCCACGTTTACATTCAGTCTGGCTGACTATTAAATGTTGTCTAAATGTAACAAAACCAGTTTTGTTTTGTTTTTGGTCTGATCAGCTGGAACGGAATCATGTGATCTAATCCGTCAACCACAGCTTGATACGTCATCGTTTATTCGAAAAACCCTTTTCCATCACCTTTTTTCACATTTCGGGCTTAAGCGATATTCTACCATTTCCACCTCATCTTAGCGTAAAACTCTTTTTTTGACATTTGGGAACTTTTTTCGAATTTTGGACTAATTCTATTCAGATCTTTCTTTGGGCAATTTCAAATTTCGCAAAAACCTGGTGGATGAAAAACCCGCTATTGTGAGAAAACGCTAAAATGCAATATGTCTGGACAGTTGATCTTTTGTAAAGGAGGTTGCACCTCCAACATGTCAAAAATTCCCAAGGCAACACGATATCGTCTTTCAGCAGTGTATCGTTCTCCTAGCCCAAATGCAGTACTAGCCAAAAGAGTAAAATGCTTAACTTGAACAAAGACTGAAATACTTAACGTAAAACAATGACCTAGGAAAACCAAACTTTTCTCAGTTATTACTAAGTAATCTCTGCTGTTGAAATGACCCTGAGTTTAGCGCTGTTTTGATCTATAACAACCAGCCTATGTGTGCATATATATCACTCAACTTAGTCAGTGGAAATTACCGTTTCCATAATATAATTATTTATGGTATAAATATGTTTGGCATAAAAAGAGGAAATGTGAAAGCACGGAAGGCTTGTGTTCAATGTGTTATTTAAAGCCTACTGAACCTTGCAGTGTTATGCTACAAATACTAAGTGCACAGAACACGTGGTATAAAAAAGGTATCCAAATTGAGTATTAAAACCAAAAAAAAAAAAAATAATTGGCAGAGGACCCTGGACCTCCTAGAATTGTCAGCTCTGAAAAACGCCCCTGTGTCAGCACCAACACCGCCTTCAATGAAAATACTTCTTAGTAGTTGGCACAGGCTTTTGGAACCTATTGTGCAATGACCCTATTCAGTCGTGTATCGGGCGACCCGAAACCCTGCTTCGCCTCAGTGCAGGATTCACTACAGAGAAGCAGCATAGCTGATTGACAGCCAAGTGGTAAGTCAATCTGAATCCCTGCTCTATCAATGAAAGGAATGAAAGGCCACTTCTGTGGCGGAGCCTCACACAGGTTGATCTCGTTTCAAAAGGCCACAGCCACTTTCTTCTCAGCCTCCTGTTGGGATCATGAAGGGACATTAAATGGCAAGCCTGTTGGGTTGTACATTATTAATGTTTCACTGTTAAATTGCGCCATGCTTCTCTAACATTTGGGGGCTTTATTTACCTTTAACAAATAATTGGCTGGAATATGAAAACTCCCACTCTGCCAGCAGTTCCCGAACGCACTCTTTCTCAACCTGAACAGCGCATTGCTCTGAATAGGTAAACGCACTGAATAGGTATGCGTGTTGTGTTTTTTTTGTGCAGCAGCTGCACACCTACACAGTTTGCCCAGTGACCTTTAGACAAACTCAAGCACAGGATCCTGGTTAGAATACAGCTCAGCCCTGAGAGTTAAGTCAGACGACTGGATCAGAGGTTCTGCTGTCAGGCTGGAGACGACACTGAAGAAACACTTGACAGTGACAGGCATCCGTTGCAGAAAAACGTGCAGAAAAAGGATGTCGAAAACGCAACGCTATGAAAGGACCGTCTTTGGCCAACAGCCGTCAGCTCTCCTGGGGTGTTAGATTTCAATGCAAGCCTAAAGCATCTTATCCAGCTAATCATTTATTCATTTGGCAGACACTTTTATCCAAAGGCGCTTGCAAGTGAGGTGGAATATAACTCTATCACATAGCCAAGCAGTTGAGGGTAAAAGCCTTGCTCAAAGCAACCCTGGATCAGTGACAGGTTCGGGACTTTCTGGTCACCATCACCAAACTGGCGCTACCACAGCCGTGATCGACAGCTTCAAACTTTAGCCAGAAGTGAGACACTGCTAATCTCTTCCAATACAACACAAACACTAAGCAAAAGCACTCAAAGCAAAAAACATGCATGAAATATAAATACAGGCAAGACAGCGTAATTTTACAGTGTCATGCTCAACACCACTGGGCGCTAGGTAGGGCTGGGTATTGAAACCCGATTCCGACTCAGAATAAATTCGATAATAATCCATCAATCACAGCTTGATAAGTCATAGCTTATTTGAAAAACCCTTTTCCATCACCTTTTTTTGCATTTCAGCTTCAGCGATATTCTAACTTTGTCCTGACAATGTGTGGAAAGTCGATGATTTGTACAGGAGGCTGCAACTCAAACATGGCAAAACATCCAAGGCAACATGATACTGAGCTTCAGCAGTACCGTGGTCGATGGACTGCGGTCTCCTAGCCCAAATGCTGCATTAGCTGGAAGAGTAAAACGCTTAGCGTGAGCTTAGCGTGGTTTAATGTCCTAAAACAATGAAAAAAACATACTTCTCTCAGTTACTGCTGGTCCCAAGTAATCTCTACTGCTGAAATGATGAACCTGTGATCCAAAAGGAAAGGAATCATTTTTATATTAAGCTTTTCTGTTGACATTTAAATTTATTATAAGTAAAACATTTAACATAAAAATTATTTCCTTTTGGACCACAAGTTCATCATTTCAGCAGTAGAGACTTCTTATAACTAGCAGTAAGTAAGAGAAGGTTGGTGTTCCTAGGACACTGCTTCAGAACATTAAGCCATGATAAGCATTTGACTTGTTGCAGGTTTAAATGGGCAGGAAAACAGCTTAATGTAAAAATGATTGCTTTTGAATTTGAAATATAGAAACAGATATTCTTTATACCTAAACATTTTTTCTCCATTTTGGAATCAAAACTTGGAATCGATAAGAACCTGAATCGACAAGCAGAATCGGAATCAGAACTGGAATCAATAAAGGCAAACGATACTCAACCCTAGCGCTATGGGTGTGCCATATGTATCGTCTACGATAATGTCTTAATTGTTCGTCATGTAGCCAGGTAGGCTAGACTACATGCGCACTGGCTACATGCGGCGTGCTAGAGACACAAATCAAGCTACTGGTCTACCTAAAAGCACACGACTGAAGTTACAAATGAGTGAACAAACTGGAGACAAAATACAGACACCACCAGCCTGGCAGTCTTCGTCAAAATACAGCTGTTGCTCAAAAGACAGCTCAACTTATTTCACCATCTGTGAACTAATCACCGTGCAGAATATGATGATTAGGACAAACTTTGGGAGTCAGCTGTCCATGACAGGCTTAAGCCAGACAAGGTACCAGCAAAAAAAAAACCCAAAAAAAAACCAAACAAACTCTGCAAACCTTAGAGGACTCATTCTGCAAAAAAGTGCCTTAATGGCACTTAACCCTTAATGGCAAGACATTACACTGTCACCAATTACATCACGAAAGACACAAGGCCAGTTCAGGTGGCTGAGAGAGATGGGCTCAAACAACTTTTGAATACTTTAGGCCCAAGATGTGCACTAGCAAAGTATCGTCTAATTACGGTTACCTATACAATTCCAGACAATATCGAGACATCATTTTTTGTCAATATCTCACTCCCCTACTGGGTGCACATGGCCACTGTGGCCATCACCCCCTGAGACGGGTTACACGAGCAGACACATTATCCCTGCTTTCAAAGCATCATTCCTTCATAATCCCACACTGACAGAAACTGCGGCAGCTGGTTCAAAAGCCATTTAACCAAGTTTGATTATTTTTTTTGTTTGTCCTACTTTATCTTAATCCCGGCTCAGAAAAATGCTGTAGTTCCTCTCCCCCAGACAGGCTCGGATTGAGAGCTTTGAAACAGATCCTGATTTTTACCTCCTCACAAAAGCCGGGTAACTAAGGTAGCTATTTTGGTGGCACTTTGACAACTCAGACGACTCCTACGTATTTTTAAGTTTCTGTCAAGATTCTGAGAGTTCAACGAGTAGAATCCCCAAACATTTAAGCATCAATAGGTTGCAGGCTGGTGCGATGTCTGGCGCTGCCACCTGACAGCTCCAGAAACCTGGGATTGAGTCCTGTGTGGCGTTTGCATGTTCTTCAAGGGTCCGTGCAAGGTCGTGAGCTTTTACTGCGACGTTCAGAACAGCTACCCATCAGCAGGCGATGCCAGCTGACCTTTAGGCAGGCATTACAACAGATTGCGACTTCAAAACGCAACTCCAGTATCAACCCTCCAGAGAGAGGATACAAACGAGGATGGCATAGCACTGTGAACCAGCACTCTACCAGCTGAGCGGCGTTTTGAAGCATTTTCTTTGTAAAGCGTGCCAAGAGGTCACCTGGCACTGCCGGCTGATGCATGGCTGTTCTGAATATTTAAGTAAAAATTGCGACCACCTACGTTGTTGGAAGCACAAAATAACAGAGCTCCTCGAATGAGGGCCGGGTCTTTGGCACACAGAGCAAACTGGGGCAGCCAGTAGGGGTGTGCGATGTGTACCGTCTACGATAATATCTTAATTGTCATTTCAACCAAGTGTGAGCTGACATTAGCGAGTATGTCACTCATGGTGTAAAACAAAAAAAATAAAAATAAAAATAATCAAAAAATAATAATAATAATAATAAAAAAAAAAAAAAAAAAAAAAAAAAAAAAAAAAAAAAAAAAAAAAAAAAAAAAAAAAAAAAAAAAAAAAAAAAAAAAAAAAAAAAATACACACACATACACACATACACACACACACACACACACACACACACCCCACACACCACACACACACACACACACACACACCACACACACACACACACAGCTCAAAAAAAATTAAAGGGGAACACTCAAATAACACATCCTAGACCTGAATGAATGAAATATTCTCATTGAATACTTTCTCCATAGAACCAATGGAGGCCTGGATTTGGAGTCACACACAAAATTAAAGTGGAAAAAACACAATACAGGCTGATCCAACTTTGATGTAATGTCCTTAAAACAAGTCAAAATGAGGCTCAGTATTGTGTGTGGCCTCCACGTGCCTGTATGAGCTCCCTACAACGCCTGGGCAAGTCATTTCCATTGATTTAATTAGTAAGCAACAATTAATATATATATATATATAAGCAGTATCCAACGAAAGCCGAGTCTTTAAGGAGTAAAGGAGGGGCAGAGGATCTCCAGTTTATCAACAAATGTTGTGAGAAAACTATTGAAATGTTAAAAACAATGTTCCTCAAAGAAAGACTGGAAGGGATTTTATATACTGCATTCCTAACTTTTCCTGATTTGGCTGGTTTTGCATTGAATTGTTGAAAAATGCATGGACGTCCCTGGAAAAGATGCCGTCTTGAAGGATGGCAGGAACAGTTTGGGAAACACGACAACCACTGCAAAGTGTTGACCTGGTCTCCCAATTCCCCCGACTGATCATGGGCCTTGGAACCTACAGGATTAAAAGGATCTGTTGCTAATGTCTTGTTGCCAGATACCACGGACACCTTCAGAGATACCGTGGAGTCCATCCATTGAGGGCGAGCTACATGTTCGCAGGTGGTTTTAGTGCTAAGTCAGGACAGAAACCAGGCAGTTACAAGCAAGTATACATATTTCACATAGGCATGTATGGCCTGAGCCACTAATACTCTTGAGAATAATACAAATTTAAAAGATGATAGGCTGGAAGCAGACGGACAGCTCCGCATTGTTCTCCTAATCCCCAAGAGGCTTACTGATTCATCACTCTATACGCTGCTCACTTATTAAAACCCAGCACTGCCGTGTAAGTCTGGGTATTTTTCTCCTGCCCATAACCCAAGCTGCAGGATTCATGGCCACGCAGTTGTAAACAAATTTGAAAAGGGAGAGCATAGGAGGAGCAAAGAAGGCGGAGGAGAGGTCGATCCACAAGCCCACACGCTCGCCTCTCTCAGCTCATAGATCACCCAGCTAGCACGCAGGCAGCAGGCCAGCTCTAATTAGCATATGAATCACAGCTAGCGGCGAGCCGACAGGCAACAGTGTACCTCGTTCCACTGCTATGACCTCACTCTCATGATTTCATCACCATCATCCACAAGGGTAAGAAGTCAATCCCTAAGTGCATCCCGCTTATTAAGTGCAGGTGCTTGTATGCTGAGTGTAGCTAGAGGGTTGAACATGGGGGAGGAGAATACATGTATAAATACCTAACATTATATGTGTATATGAATGTATACAAATGTAATGATGACATATGTAAGATAGTACAATATTAGAGCGAAAGGTAAAGCGTATTGGGGAAAACTGTACAACTGAAAGCAGCCTCTAGTACCCTGTTGCACCGCCTCTAACCTGGATATAAGATGAGCCATACAGGTTCCATACTGTATCCTATGGCACATTTTTCCCAGAGGTGTTCCAGCTCGTAGGTTGCCAAAACTGTCGTCCCAGCCTGGTCCCATAAATGCTCGATTAGCGATAAATTTGGTAACCAGGCATGCCAAGGAAGTGTCGCAATCTGGCGGAGACATTCCATGGAAACTCTTGATGTGTGGGCAAGCATTATCCTGCTGAAAAACGCCAGTGGGAAGCCCTGCCAAGAGAAAAACACACGTGGATGTCTTGTATGTATCGCTGGGTCCCCCATATCACCACTAAATGTGAGTGACTGTCGTATGCGATGGCTCCCAGACCATCAACAAAGGCAGGATTTAAGCTCTCACCACGAGGTCTCCATTCTCGAACCCGATCGTCGTCGGATCCCAAACAGAACCAGGATTCGCCGCTAAAGACGATACGGTTCCAGTCCATAGCAGTGCAGGTTTCTGGTTCACGACACCACTGCAAACAATGGTGATGGTGGCTGGCTGTTAATGGCAGGACAAGTAATGGGGCCGTGAAGACAGATTTCCTTCGGATAACCGCCTGGATATGGTCTGGTCACAGCAGACGGCTGTGTAGTGAAGCTACCACCTGTGTGTCTGCACGGTAGGGGACTGAATTAGGCGTAAACAACATTAAAGCATGGATCCCATCCTGTCTTGCATCAGTGGTTCAGGCTGCTGGTGGCGTAATGGTGTAGGGGATATTTAACTTGGCACACTTTGAGCCCAATGAGCATTATTTAAACGAGCTGAGTATTGATTCTGACCATGATCATCCCCTTTTTGAGTCCATCCTCTGATGGCTACTTCCAGCAGTATAACGCACCATGTCACAAAGCTCAAATCATCTCTAACTGGATCCTCGAACATGACAGTGAGTGCACTGTTTATCAAAATGGCCTCCACAGTCGCCAGATCTCAATCCAACGGAGCATCTTTGGGATGGGGTGGAACGGGAAATTTGAGGATTCATAGATGTGCATCTGACTATATCTGCACAACTGTGGCAATGCTCTCATGGCCAATTTGGACCAGAAATCTCTGAGGAATGTTTTCCAGCACCTTGTGAAAGCTATCCCATGAAGAAGTAAGGCAGGTCTGAAGGCAAATGGGGGTCCAACCCGGTACTAGGGCTGCAACAAACGAATCGATAAAATCGATAATAATCGATTATTAAAAAGCGTTGACAACGAATTTCATTATCGATTCGTTGTGTCACATGATTTGTTTGTCCCCCGCCTTACCATATCCGCATATGTTGTTACTAAACGCTGGAAAAAAAACGAGCGATTGAACGGAGCGAGGCGGAGCCGGCGCGGACGCGGAATCTTCAAAATAAGTTAGCGTTAAGAATTAAATAAATTATGACCGACGCAGAGAAGAAAAGTTCGGCTTAAGTCCCTCAAAAGTGTAGGAACATGTGTAACATGCAAACTTTGCAAAAAGTGATCTGACCGGTGGTGATACAGCCCTCGAAACGAAACGAAAACATTAGTGATGGGAATTTCGGCTCTTTTCAGAGAAGCCAAGTCAAGTCAAAAGTCAGATTTATTATATATATAGCGCTTTTTAACGAAATGGAGCATTTGTCTCAAAAAGCAACTTTACAAGTTTAGATTATCTCCTAAACAACTTTACGTCCAATCCCAAATTGAGCGGAGCCTAGGGCGGACCAGTGGCAAGGACAAAACTCCCCTAGTTTCTAGGAAGAAACCTTGGGAGGACCAAAGGACTCCAAAAAGGGAACCCAACCTCCTTGGGCGGCGTGAATGATAAATCTAAGAGGGCGAACTAAAAAAAAAAAAAAAAGTCATGGAGTCAAAAGTTACGGAGGAGGGAGAATGTGAAGTATGCACATCGCCATATAAGTGGGCCCGGGTATGATGATAAACTAAGGGAGCGAAACTAAAGTCATGAAAGTTAATGTCGAATAAGAGATTGTGAAACTATATGCACAGTGGACTCCGGTTCTTTGACCGGGCGTCACCTAAAAGAGCCGGCTCTTTCGGCTCCCAAGTGGCTCTTTTAGATTTTTTGTACCTTAATTTATTACCAAATTATGTGTTAAAAATGAATTACTAATGTAAAAACACATCATATCCAATGTGTTTGTTATTATTAATATGGTTTTTATTTATATACTCAATGGAACACAGTAAAATAAAAATACAAAAAAACGAAGACCCGTCTCAATTACAGGTCCAATCTGCTCTCAGGTCTCTGATATGTGTAATATTTGTAAAATTTGCAACTATATACAGGTAAAACAAGACATCATCAACCAAACATCACTCAACAAACTCTAAATAAAAATGTGCAAAAAAAAAGAAAAAAGCAACATCCAGGTTACAATTTTTAACAAAGATTGGCATTAAAAAAAACCCCCCAAGGATCTCATCTTTGAGGGGTTGATCCTTGCTCCTCCTTTCTGCTATAATCTGACCTGTTTTAGAAAAGAATTCTCTGAGGGGGTTTTATACACACCACCACACACACACACCACCACACACACACACACAACACACACACACACACACACACACACACACACACACCACACACACACACACACAGCCATACATATATATATATATATATTATATATATATAATATATATATATATATATATATATATAATATATATATAAATAATATAAAAAGATGATGAATTAGATTAGATTTCACACTTTCTTGTCATCTTTCTTGTCATTACACGTACAAGTGTACAACGCAACGACATGTAGTTTAGCATCTAACAAGAAGTGCAATAAGCAGCAATGTGTCGGAATGTACAATAAATTTAACAAAATATATAAACCGGCTCACAATCAGGAACCGGCTCCTGTTGTTCATCTCAAAGAGCCAGCTCTTAGAGCCAGATTGGTCGCGACCGACACATCACTAGAAAACATGTTGCAGTCAGCGATGAGGATGAAGGGAGCTCAGCAACAGCGCAAGTCACCACAATATCCCGAGTTCGTTCCGTTTTGAAGTGAGGAAATGTAACTCGTACTATGCGAACCGGAATAGCACGATTGATTCTGGTTAGCTGGATAATGACAGTTATGGAGTTAAGAGACAGATATCCTATATTGGCCAGGCTAGCCAAGTCCTATTTATGCATCCCTGCTGCTTCAACACTGTCTGAGCGTTTATTTTCTGCGGCAGGAAATATAGTCTCTAAAAAGAGAGCCAGCTTAGCCAAGAGCATGTTGACATGATAACATTTTTGGCTTGCAATCCAAAGTTCCTAAGGAAAGAGAGTGAATGAGTTGTATGTAGTGTTTGCATCAGAGATGCACTTATTTTTCTTTATTATTTCATTTCTTATTTTAAGTTATTAATAAATTTAATTTATTATTATTCATTTATTGTAAGCACTTATTTGCTCTGTTATTTAATGTTATATTTCTGAATAAAGACATGAAAAGGTGTTATTTTTTTTTTGTTTTTTGTTTTTTAACCCGATTCATCGATTAATCGAAAAAATAATCAACCAATTAATCGATTATTAAAATAATCGCTAGTTGCAGCCCTACCCGGTACTAGCAAGGTGTACCTAATAAAGTGTTGGGTGTTTCTAATCAATGAGGTGTTCATTCAGCCACAATCACTGCTAACAGGTTCAAACTATGAAGCATACGGTGATGAAAGCTCCATAGACAAACGGCTGCAGTAGAGTGAGCTGTACTGAAAACCTCTCCAGATTACATTTTCATCGTTCTCCATCTGCAACATTCAGTTCATCAACATATAAATAAGTCTCAAGTCTCGGCAGCAGTGCACTCTCTTACTCATTGGTCCTCAAATCAATCTCACTCCTGACATAGATTTATAATAATTGTTGGAAGTGCATAGCAACCATGTCATTCCAATGTCATAAGATGCAAAAAGCACATTCCAGTCAATGCTAATTCGAATATAAAGATTTTACAGAGACACACAAACAGCTTACTGGCAATAGGCTTGCATCAGGACTAACATGTAACCTTAACCTGTTGACCGCTACAGTAGAGGCTGTCCTTGTCTTACCTCACGTGGAAGCGACGAGCAATTTCTGATGAGCCTTTCCATTACTGAAGGATTTGCACTAGCTTTGCATAACCAATCACTAAACAAGGTTCGTTTGATTGTTTCTTGGAGAGAGTGAGAATATTTTCAGCTTGATCTGAGCAGATCAAGCAGCAGCGTGACTAAAATCATCAACAGGGCGGGTTAGGTATTCTCTCTGCATCTGAAACATTATGGGATAATCTATAGATGGAGTCAGGTGCTACTGGATCATTAAATTGTCAAACAAAACATCAACAGAAGGAAAGTTCAGGAATATCCAGGGATATCTCATAAAGCAAATGGGAGCAAATGAAGTAAAAAATAGGGTAAAGACCATAACAGATATGGGGAACATGGCATTGTGTGGCATGCAGGTTTTCGAACCAGAATGTTCTCCATTCTCTGAGGACTCAATTCTCCATCACTAGACTAAATGTACGAATAAACAGTGACTGAAAGTGAGCTCAGACATTTACACTGTATAAAACTAGGTAAGTGAAGTGTAATAGCCCAGCTAAGGATTAATCGCTCATTGGATCCGAACAAGACACAAAGAGCCTAGTCACTCCAAAAATACCTGCCTTTGGTAAATGTACAGTTATTAGTTAGCGGGGGGAAAAAAAGAGGGCCTAGAGGCAGCCTAACAGGGTCACTAGAGCCTCCTGTCAATTGTACAGTTTTCCCCAAATTAACTTATTCTTTCACTCTGACATTGTAATCCCTTACATCTATCACCATTAACTGTTCGATTCCAACAACTCCTTCTTGGTGACTTATTTCTTCTGTCAGTGAGTGTATTTGGACTGAAGACGAGATCTGAATAGAAATCAACAGCACGTCAATAGCTAATATAAAATAGGGAGCAGTATATCAAGGTTATATCAAGGACTTACTGGCCACCTCAAGGGAGGCGTTGCGACTCACTGCCTCTCCCAGGTAGTTGCGGGCCACGCAGGTATAGACGCCCTCGTCCGGCTTGCTGCGGCGCCCGTGTACGATGCGCAGGAAGAAAAGCGAGCCGCTGGGCAGCAGCATGCGGTGCGAGCGCGGGTCATCTCTATCCGTCTCCACGTGCTCTCCGTCCTTGTACCACTCCACGATCGGCGTGGGCCGGCCCTCAGCCTTGCAGTTGAGCGTGGCCGGTTCACCTTTGGACACGATCAGGTCAGATGGGTCCTCCAGTATGCGAGGCGGGCTGTCCTCCAGACGTGACCTGGAGCCTGCGAGAAACAGAATAAATACAAGAACTCAACTGACAAGTTCTCAAAAACATCCGTCGCTTATTCCACAAGAAAGCACCGTGGCACAAAATGGGTAAACTGACACGGAGGCTTTCGGAGACATTTCAAATCGGGTGAAATCAAGCAAATGGAGCGGGACTACTCATTTCTAGCCCGTAGTAAACAATCTCGTGACACAAACAAAGGCGTACCGGCGCGATTAGCCAGAAAGCCTTTCAACTCTCGTGCTGTCTGACAGGCGGCGATTAAACCGGATGCGGCTCGAACAGGTGAAAACGCGATTCGATTTGCATCAAACTCGACACCGGAGTTGAAAGAAAAGCACAACATCATGACATCAGAGGGAGAAGTGGAATGGAGCTGTCTAACGGCGAGGCAGAGGAGGTGTCTAGGGAAGTGATGAGTCATCATCTATGAAGCATTCGGAGAGTTCAGAGGAGAAGGTGCAGGAATAAAGAAGTTACAAAAGAGCTGACATCAAGGCCGGCATTTGGCACGACTGCTTTCGGGAAAGGAGGCTTGAAAAAAGAACGGGCCATCACCTCACGGGACTGAAATGGAGATGAGCTACGAGACAGACACGGATATATCACATACGCTTATATTCCAGGAACTGTGAGCTATCTGTGTTACAACCAAGCTTTGATGACATTGCAGAGCTCCAACTACAGAGGTCTATGAGTCGGATAACTACATTTCTCCCATTGCACCAACACTGTGTTATACTTAGTAATAAAAACCCAATATCTTTAGTAGGAACACAGTCTAATTGAGTTACACAACCCGTGGGAGGCAAATTCATTGTCCCCGGGCTAAAAAAAATGCTCACGCACGACTTGCTTATATTAAAAAGCTCAGACGACATTTGGTAAACAAGAGCGCCAAGACTGTGATTAGAATTGGATCCAGTGTGCCATTATTGAAACCGTAAGCACGCAGATAGTACATAAACCGTGTCAGGCATAGCCAGCTTCCAATAATGAAACGTTTCACATCTCTGCCTAAACCCCATAACAGTATTATCTCAGCAGTGACGGTATGGCCTGCATCCACTTAATAAAAAAGTACGCCTTGTTTTTCCTCGAGCTCTGAGACGCATCTTTCTGCTTGGGGGAAAAGAGGTGTGTAACAGCCTCTAATAAAAGGAGCACAGGGTAATTATTCTTGTAGCGCGTCTCAAGGAAAGAAATCGTACTTTGACAGCCCCGGCACAAAGGCGCGCAGCACTTTTAAAATCACAAGGAGCTGCTTTAATTGCACGATTTCTTTGGAAAGGTTGAACCAAATATTTTAAACCAACAAGACTGATAATTATACAGTACTGTGCAAAAATCTTAGGCCACCAGTAAATTTGATGTTTTTTCAATGGTAAAATGAGCATATATAACATATTTTCAATGATTGTTTCAAACTTTTATTTGTCTCTCCATTATACTCTTTTCCACTGATCTTTGCAAGCTTTAACATGTTTTTGCCTTTTCACGCTGTTCCCCTTCGGAAAAAGCGATTTCTTGGCTGCTACCCTTCCAAAGGAACAGTAGAAGGGTAAGCTTGTTATCCCCATGAAGGTTCCAGATGCAGCTGTTGCTCAAGTGTAAGGGGAGGTCACACTAAATGCTTCCCACTGTAGCCTATAGAAGCTGTTTTCTTCTGTTTTTTTTAAATACTGCATACAAATTTCCTGTATTTTAATAAAATACTGTTGTATTTTAATAAAGAGACTGAGAAATAATTATATATTGGCATTCCACCAATGCTAAAACAATGGAATATATTTTAATATGAAGGTGTCCTAATACATTTGCACAGTTTATTATGTTTTAGAATAATTACAGCTCTGCCTCTGGATTGTTTTAACTCCCAATCCAGCACTGACAAGTAGCCACTGTTGGGCCCTTGATCAAGGTCCTTAACTCTCAACTCAACTTCAAGTTGCTTTGGATGAAATTGGTGTTCCTATAGAAGAATTTAAATTATTGCATTATGTTAATGGGATGGGGGTGTCTCAGTTGTACATGCTCTGGATTATTAAATGGAAACTCGAGATGTCTCTGGACTACTAATTGAAACAGCTGCCACGGTTTGGCCCTTGAGCAAGGCCCTTAATCGCTTAACTGAACCCAAGTCTCTTTAGATGGCACTTGGATCTGCTTTGTTTTACTCTCATAACATGCTCTATTTAAGGGACTTTGGAGTAGCAAGAACAGTAGAGCTTGACAACACTTCACTTTTCAGTCTACCTTCAGCCATGTAATCCAGGTTCATACATTTCCCTTTTATCTTGTCAATCTAAATCCGACTGTATCCGGACTTAATTACGATCTGTACAGCTTTCAAGTCAAAGTTATAGTACAATACACAGTTCAGCTGATGCTTTTGTCCAGAGTGACTTACAGTAGAGCTAAACAGCTGAAAGTTAAGGGCCTTGCTCAAGGACCCAACAGCAGTAGCGTGGCAGACCTGCAGTTAGAATTCACAACCTTCTGATTAGTAGTCTAGAGCCATGGGAGAACTTTTCTTCGATATTTGTGGGGGGCTCCAAGTGTAAAAGGTTGGGAACCATTGGTCTAGAGTCACATATAATGAGCCACCCATTATATGAAGTTACATGCTTTACTGGAAGACTGTGTTGGCCAGCACAATTTACAGTTGGCTTGAGGGTTAAGCAACATAGCTAACTTCTGTTGAAAGTGCTGGCCTTTATCTAAAGCGGTTAAGATAACACACAGAAATTCCAATAAAGCAACTGTACATAAGTGTGTTGTTTTTATCGTTATTTTCAAATCCCTGTTGCATACATTTTCTGATACATTAGCAGACAGACCGGCTTAACCAACTGTCTGCTGGTACCCATGCACCGTCACCCACAACCCACATTATTGAAACTGTGTCTGTTATCCGCATCTGCCCTAAACGTAAACGCTCTCAAAGAGTCTGTTTTAATAATCTCATTAGTATAAACACAGATAGCTCCCAAAGAAATAACAACCTTAGACTAAAGCTAGGATTACTTAACATTAGATCACTTACAAACAAAGCAGTGATTGTAAATGAAATAATCACTGATAAACGCTTACAGTCTACCTTCAGCCATTCTTCTATAGGAACACCAATTCTGTCTCACTGAAACTTGGATTAGACCTGATGAATGTTTAGTCTTAAATGAAGCCTCACCTCCTGGATACAGTCATGCTAATCACCCTCGTCCTAATGGTCGGGGGGAGGCATAGCCACAATTTTTGACAAAGAGCTAGGTGTTACAACTAAATCCCATTACAATGCTAATTCTTTTGAAATACTGATTCTTAATGTGACTGATCCATCCTTATGGAAGTCAAAACCACACTCTTTTCAGCTTATCACTATTTACCGCCCTCCTGGTCCCTATTCAGAATTTCTTCAGGAATTTGCTAACTTTTCTTTCCTGCTTACTACTGTCAACAGATAAGGCTTTTAACTGTAGGTGATTTCAATATTCACTTTTGACAAGAGGCAGGATCCACTTAAAATTGCTTTCGAGTGCATCTTAGAATCCATGGGTATCACTCAGAATGTGATGGGACCAACCCACCGCTGTAATCCATACTTTAGATCTAATATTAACATTTGGTATAAATATAGACAACACTGATGTTTTCCCACAAAGTGATTCGATTTCAGATCACTATCTTTTTAGTATTTGAGCTATCTCTAATAAAATAAAATCCTTCTGCCTCGTTATCACACCAAGCGCACTATCACATCTGCTACTCCAGCTGCGTTTATTAAAAACCTACCAGACTTGAAATTTAATAACCTACGGAGATCAATCATCTTGAGTGTGTAAAATGACCAATTTGGAATGTGTGCTCAGTCAACCCTGGACACTATTGCTCCTGCTAGGGTCAAATGCATTAGGGAAAAAAGGCTAGCACCATGGTGTAATGACCACACCCGTACCTTAAAGCAAAGAACCACGGCCATCTAGAGCGCAAGTGGGAGACATAGTAAATTGGAGGTGTTTAAGATTGCTTGGAGGGACAGCATGGCAGAGTATTAAGCATGCCCTTACTAAAGCTAAAGCTGCATACTTCTCCTCAATCATAGAGAAAAATAAGAATAATCCAAGATTTTCTCTTTAATACAGTCTCCAAATTAACAAAAAACCCTACAGAAAGTGATTCTCCCGTTCTGTGTAATTTTAACAGTAATGATTTCATGACTTTCTTTAATGATAAGAAGAAAACATTAAGCATCAAACTCAATGCTCATCACATCACCAAACTATTCGCAAACCTTACAGATGCAGCACTAGTGAAGACATCTGTTTTAATGAGCTGTAAATCAAGATTAGAATCTTTTACCCCAATTACTAATACTGAACTATCCGCACTGATCAGCTTGTCAATCAAACATGTTTATTTAGATCCAATTCCTTACACGTTTACTCAAACAAGTAATACCTAGTATTATAGAGCCAGTGGTAGTTATTTTAAATTCATCCCTTACCTTTGTTTATGTGCCCAAATCCTTTAAGTCTGCTGTTATCAAACCACTGATTAAAAAAGCCAATCTTGACCCTTGTGTGATATCTAATTACAGACCAATTTCAAATCTACCGTTTCTGTCCAAAATCTTAGAAAAAGCCGTCTATCAGCAGCTCTGCAGTTACCTCCAAAGGAATGAAATTTATGAAAACTTTTTTCAGTCTGGCTTCAGGTCCCATCATAGTACTGAAACAGCATTAATTAGGTTACTAAATGACGTGTTAATGTCCTCAGATAAGAGATATGTTTCTTTTCTTGTTCTTTTTTTGTTTCTGTCAGATTTAAAGTGCAGCATTTTTTGACACTATAGATCATGATGCTGTAGGTATTAAGGGATTAGCACCTTCTGGTTTAAATCCTACTTAACCAACTAACCGACCAGTCTAAGCTCTCAAAAGTGAAGCATGGCGTGCCTCAAGGGGTCAGTGCTTGGCCCGTTTTTATTCTCTCTGTACATGCTGCCACTAGGCTCCGTTATTCGTAAACATGGCATTAGTTTCCACTGCTATGCATATGATACACAGCTGTACATATCAGCCAAACCTAATGACAGCCTTACAATCAACAAAATTCTGGAGGACTGTGTAAGGAAATAAAAGATTGGATGTATTATTAATTTCTCTTACTTAACTCAGATAAAACGGAGTTTCTATAGTGGGGGACCCAAGGCTGTGAGAGACAAGGTTGGCTACATTTATCCTATATCTAGATGGCTGTCCAGTATTGCCTAGTCCGTCTGTAAAAAAACTTAGGGGTCACATTTGATTCAGATTTCTCCTTTGATGCACACATTAGCAGCATCACTCGAGTTGCTTTCTTCAATTACGTAATATCGCTAAACTTAGAATATCCTCCCTTTTAATGATGCAGAGAAACTTGTTCATGCGTTTATAAACTCTAAAGTGGATTTACTGTAACACCTTACTTACTGGCTGCTCTAGTAAATATATAAATAAACTGTCAATTAAGTTCAGAATGCAGCTGCCTGAGTGCTAACTCGAACTAGAAAAATTTGATCATATCACTCCTGTTCTATCATCACTACACTGGTTACCAGTCAAATTACGCATTGATTACAAATACTACTTCTTAATAACCTATAAAGCTCTACATGGCCTGGCCCCACATTATCTGAGTGAACTCTTATAGAGTTTTACAATCCAACTCGTCTACTTCGTTCACAGGGGTACAGGACTTCTTTTAGTTATTAGAATTAAAAAAGTCACAGCAGGAGGAAAGGCTTTCCTCATACATGGCCCCCCAACTATGGAATAAACTTCCCACTTTTGTTTCGAGACTCAGACCACTCTCCAAAATTTTAAGTCTAGGCTAAAGACATACCTATTTACGCAGGCTTTTGACTAGATTTAGACCAGGATGCATGGCTTGGGTCACTGGGGCCGGAGTCTGGAGTCATGTCTGGCCTGCCTGCCTTGTCCATTAGCCGGGAGTGTCGGGTGGGTGGTCTGGCTGAACTGGGCTTCGGTCCTCTTGATCTTGACTCATGGCATCCTTGCCTTAGACTAAGGGCAGAGCTGGGGGTTTCATAGTCAAAGAAGAGTCTTATGGTAATCAGAGACGTTGGGTTGCTGCCTTCTGCCTCCCGTGGGGTTGCCGATGTCTCATGTGATCCCTCTTGGCTGTGTTTCCTACCAGTTCTCCTCTTTCTAGCTATGCTGCTGTAGCTAATGCTGCCGGGGTCTCATTCTACACATGGCATCAGTTGATTGTTAATAGACACTGTGCTCTTAATCAATAACTAATTACATTTTCTGTTTTCTCTCCGAGCCCCACACATGATGTTCATCCACTGCAGCTTCACTCAAGCTGCTTCCGTCATCAGCTCCAGTCCCACCATACCCGGGCCACTTAATGCCGATGTGCATACTTCACATTTTATTCGAACTATGACTCCATGACTTTAGTTTCGTTCTTAGATTTATCATCTACGCCGCCCAAGGAGGTTGGGTCCCTTTTTGAGTCTTGGTCCTCCCAAGGTTTCTTCCTATAACACTCAGGGAGTTTTTCCTTGCCACTGTCACCCTTGGCTTGCTCAATTTGGGATTGGATGTAGTTATTAGGAGATAATCTAAACTTGTAAAGTTGCTTTGAGACAATGCTCCATTGTAAAAAGCGCTATATAAATAGATCTGACTTGACTTGATATGTGCGCTGCTTAACATCCGCATTGCATTCTGTGAAACAGGATGTTGACCGGACATTACCAGAGTCACAAAATAGTTTAGGTACTTTGCACACAGTGCTTTATTTTAAACAACAATATTATAACAATATACTTGACTTGTTTCAATCAAAACTCCATTCATGATTCATATACAATTCACGATTCAGTACACAGTGATTCAGTGATTCAGATTCACAATATCTCTTGCCCAGTGAAGATCTCCGCCGTGGTTATTGTAATTCCTTTATTTTTACATCTACAGTACTGTATTCTTAGTGCAAATATTTAAGTCCCCATGGGGCCTAAAAAGGAAATCAGGAACTGAATCCTCCAGAACACAGGCTGAGCAGTTAGCATTAGCATTTTAATGGCTTTGTATACAGGCAAAAACAAAAGCATGCAGAAATGACCAAAACCGCCTGTAATCTCTGAGGATTAAGGCAAGCACACTGTTTTATCCCTGATTTACCTTGCACCTGGTGCTACGGGTTATAGAAAATTACACCACTATGGTATGAGATAATAAGATAATGACATAATAGGATAATATCCACACCATTAGTTACTATGCACTTTTAATAAGAGAATGTGCTTTCGCTGGCTGGTTAAATAGAACCGATTTTATTTTTAGGCAAGGCAGAGTTCAAAGAAAACAGAGTGTTGTCCTAACAACAGCTGCATAACGTTCGTACCGCTCAACTAGACCATCGGATTCATTTACTTACAGTCTCCGGTCCACAGCAATTCCCTCCCTTTCGTTTAAGACACACTCCCTCTGAGGAAGCAATGGCCAACAACGGCTGGAAGAATTACTAGCGCAGAGCAAACTGGGATTAATCTTCACGCCTTGAGAGCCACAAGTTAACATCAATTGTTCCATCTGAGCTTTCATACGGCTCTGGCGGAGCGTGTAAGTGACGCTTGTGCAAGAGACTTGGGCTTACCCTGAGCAATACCCCTGGTGTGAGCTATATTTACAGTGTGGGTTCAAGCTATGCCATTATGTAATGCTTTACAGTAACTATTATTAACTATTAGACAAGGCTCTTTTGCTTGACAAGCCTACTCCTTAGGGCATCTTGTTAGACTAATTGGATGTGGTAATGAGGATCTCTGCACTCGTGTTTGCATTAGATCAGGGGTTTTAAACCTGCAGCCTATTGGCCATTTCAAGCCCTAGACACATGGATGCACCGCATAACGTCCGTGGTCAGCTAAGGTTATTACCCTTCTTATTAAGGTTGTTAACCTACTTAAGCTACTTAACCTATATATAACCTTGCCAGATACATTAGCTGTTGTAGCACAGCTGGAGCAGAAAGTTTTTTTAAGCACATGCAGCATCAGCGTGAGCACACCGAATGCTGAGCAGTGTATTCGTGCCCCTTGTGCTCGTAAGCAGCAAGATGATGATTAGCAGGTGTTAACCGATGCGGATCAGTTTCTATTTGAGAATTAGTGTCTATTTGTGGTAATAAGCTGACGCACAGTGGAGTGGAGAGACAAGCGGAGTAAGAAAAGCTGCGTCATTTCAACACAGCACACCAGAGAAATAAGGGGAACAAAAACACTAGCAGACATGAGTTAAATGTGCTTGTTTCAGAACAGTATCTGCAGACTTGTCTCTTCTGACATACCTTGTTTAGTAAATAACAAAACATATAGCACTGCCACATAAAGACAGTGAGAGAGAGAAAGAGAAAGAGAAAGAGAAAGAGAGGGGGGGTGGGGGGGTGTAAAGAGGGGCTCAGCAGTGACACTTCTTCTTCTTCTTTCGGCTTCTCCCTTTATCAGGGGTCGCCACAGCAAGTTAAAAGTTTCCATCTCACCCTGTCCTCCACATCCTGTGACACTGAGGTGTTTAAAAACTCCAGCAGCACTGCTGTGTGATCCAAAAACATCAGCACAACCCATATTAAGTCAAGTCAGATTTATTTCCATAGCGCTTTTTACAATGGAGCATTGTCTCAAAGCAACTTTACAAGTTTAGATTATCTCCTAATATCTACGTCCAATCCCAAATTGAGCAAGCCTAGGGCGACAGTGGCAAGGAAAAACTCCCTAAGTATTATGAGGGAGAAACCTTGGGAGGACCAAGATTCACACCACCACATTAACACACCACCACCACCACATCAGTGTCAGTGCAGTGCTGAGAATGATCCACCACCCTAATAGTACCTGATCTGTGCTGGTCCTGTGGGGGTCCTGACCATTAGAGGACAGAATTAAGGGCACTAAAAAAGTAAGTAGAGAAACAGATGGACTACAATCTGTAAATGTAGAACTGCAAAGTGCAGTGAATTTAAATAGAGAATAAGCAGATTATAAACTGAAAAACACAGAATGCCTAAGATTTTTGTCTTTTAACCGTCAGCATAGCAAAGCTGTTTAGAAAGGTTAAGAACCGCCGCATTAGACGTACTATATATAACAGAGAGCACAGCTGGTCATGAATATGCTACACTAAGCACGAGAATGTATGGGAAGTCTGAGGTTAATCTAAGAAAAATACAGTAGAGGGAAAGGTCAAGTCCTGTATACAGTCTTGACAAGGGTAGACGAAGGGCGATCTGTATTCATTCTTATAGTAATCAACATTAGAACATGGCCAGAGCTTTATGAACTCTGACTTCTTGGTCTACTACCATTTATCACCAGAGAGGGTCATTCACCCACATTCGACTGCCATTTACATTTTACATTTACAGCATTTAGCAGACGCCCTTATCCAGAGCGACTTACAAGTCTTACAGTCCAAGCAATTGTGGGTTAAGGGTCTTGCTCAAGGACCCAACAATGGCAGCTTGGCAGAGGTGGGATTTGAACCCTGGACCTTCTGGTCCATAGTCCAGTACCTTGACTATCACTAGGCTACCACAGTCCACATGACTTCAGTGAGAATTTAACGTGCCATGGCCGTTAGAAAGGCAGTGCAGTCTAACGAGCCATCAGCTATCTGCTTAATCTCCCCACATTTCTTCAAATCAACTTCATGGAATAAACTGTGCTATACCAAAATGAATGCTATTAAAGGATACTTGAGCGGCTAAAAATCAGACAGACAAGAGAACACAGCACAAAGGCATTTTGGAGATGCCAGGACACCGAGGGGTTGGGTAGTGGTCACTGTTGCAGTGCTGGGCGATCATCCAGACCATCCCTCAGACACAGCCAAATATGTCTGCAGGTGAAGCGCAAAGCAAGAGATGCACCGTTTGCCGGTCGATACCGATTTTCTTTCTGTCTAATAATTTTAATTTACAGCTAACAGAAACAATTTTTGTTCAACATTTCTTTTAACACTAGAAGCACTACGAGTCTGTCAACTGACCGCTGTGACAACTTACTAGAAGCGACATGCTGGTTCAACCTACTTATACCCAAGCCCCGAGTAGCACCGACTGCAGCACCAAAAATAAATAAATAAATAAATAAATAAATAGCACTAGATCAAATTCCATGACTGTCCTGTCATGACTTTTCCTAGATGTGTGCGTTTTATTCTTAAATTCTGAAAATTAAAAAAAAGTACAACCTAGTTTCAAGGTGCTTTGCTTAGAGATGTGTCCAATCCGATCCTATATCGGTATCGGGTCCAATGTTGGTGTCATTCACTCATCCGATAACGGACGGATAGGGCCGATCCACTTACCGATCCATATTCCACTCCATGTCATACCACGGCAACTGCACTCTGCGACTGAGGGAGCAAATAGTATTAGATGTTGATCTAACCAAAACGCTGTTTGTGTGGAGACTGTTTTAGACAGCATGTTGTAAACTTAAACACAGTACCACATTACTAAAAACCTCCTATATCGGAATCTGTATCGGTATTGACAGTTGTGCACTTGAATCAGATCGGCCCATCACTACTTTTACTCCATGTTATTTGAAGCCTCTCAAAACGGCAGCACTATTTTCTGTCAGCAGGTGTCCCAAGGGTTCGCTTGCTCTAATTTCAATTCGGACGTGAATAACAGTACAGTATGAGTGAGCTAAAGTGGTAAATGACTGGCACTCAGCACTTCTAGGTACATGTAGGTCAAACTGGCCTGGCACTTCCAGTGTAAATGGAAACTTCTTCATTATCGGGGGCTTCTGGCTTGTGCCAGGCTCTGTGCTTTCACTAGCTATAGCTTTAACCTCTTTGCCTTTGTTAGTTTTGTCAAATTCCGCATATTCAGCAGGGTGAAGCTGTTTTAAGTGTCTTATTAAATTCGTTGTTCAAAACTTTTTTCAACAGCACGCTCTGAAGAGCTTCCACACTGAAAACATGGCTGTGTCCCAAAGAGATCCTTACTCTCTCATTAGTAATGTACTATACACAGAGAGACTATTCAGTCGACTAAGTAGTGCTCAAAGCACAACCAAAATCAAACACTTCCTCGTCATGAACATACGGTCTCAAACAACCAGTGAGTGGCTTAACTGTGTGTAAAGCTCCGTACAAACGTACTGAATTCTGACTTAAAGTTAGTAAAAGCACTATGCTCTTTATGTGTGGCTGTGTTTGTGCTGCTGCTGTCGCTGTTGTGTACTGCACAAGCATAAATGTGACCAACATACAATCGGCTATGTGACACAGATCGGCCGATCACGCTAAAACATGTCCGATTCTCTTCCCAAAATGGCCAGGAGGCACCTCCTAGACTCGAACACAGGTCGCACCAACATATATTGTACATGTACCATATATATATATATACACATATATACATACATATACATACATACATACACATACATACATACATACATACATACATATATATATATATAATATATATATATATATATATATATATATATATATATATATATATATGGTACATGTATACACATATATACATACATACACATACATACATACATACATATATATATATAAAAATAGATCCAGCACAAGCTAGCGATCACGGTCTTGGTCGTGCCTAGCACTACAGACCATAAAAATTTTAACAAAATCAATTTTTAACAACAGAACACCCTATAATATTCAGTCCCGGGCTCTTCAGTAGTGACCCTCACCATACACAGTCACTAACACACAGCGATGCTCATCATTTCAGCCAGACTCAAAAGAACAAGAGAAGTTACAAGAAAAGGAAGACTGAGCTAATGACTTAAAAGCTTGCATGAATAGAAAGCTTTATTTAAAAAAAAACAAACTGACGTCGGACACCAAGTTTGACTGAAACAAGGTCACTGATTTCAAACCTAGAGCCTGATGATTGCTCTTTGATCCCAAACGCTACAATTAACAATGCTGGTCTGACAAACTGCAAGTCTTTTGAGGAAAATGGCCAACATAAGATGTACATGTTGAGAAACTATTTTTTCCATGCTTTTATAAGCTTGTATAGGGAATAGTAAAACAGGAAAATTGTGTTCGCTTAAACCTTACAGTCTCGTCTCAATCTCGTACTCATTTGGACTCGAAAATTGTTGTGAAACCGGCCGAGTCCAATGCATCTGTCTGAGGTAACGTTAATTATAAACTGACCTTTTTTTCTATCGTTATTGAATATCAACATCCACTCAAACAGAATAAATCAGTCCTTTCTCTACATGCCTAAATAAAATCTGCACTCAGATTGGCTAACAGGGAAATCAAGTTCCTGCTCTTCTCGTTCACTATCCAATCAATGAAAAAGTTTTAACTTGAATCGTCTGACATTCGGAAGTGTGCATCTTCACCTGCTCGCCTTACTTTACCGTGTCCACTAAATCTGGAATTATTATGTTCTCAGATTTAATATAAAAAATGCATATAATGGATGTTGTTGGCTATATTCAGCTGACTTTATATAGTGACCAGGTAGTTTTACTAGGGCTCAAGCCCCGAATATTTTGAGTCGCCGATTCTAGCGGTCTTGACTACTACACTGGTAATAACCATCTAATAATAAAGTACCTTACTGGACCACAGATGTAGATGTAATGCAGCACGTACCTGTGTTACACCTAGGATGACCCAAGAGTATGGAAATTCAGATAAGAAGTGAATATGTTAAAGGACTTTCATGTGCTTTATAACAGACTTTAACACAAGACTCTTGGTCGTGAGCACTGACGGAAACGGAATGTTTTATGTTGGCTCTCGGTTGGTGATTTTGGTGTCCCGTGGTTACAGATGTCAAGCAGAAACACTGTGATGTTCGACAAACACGAGACTACATCGTGCTTGAAAAGTTAGGAGTAGGAGTGCTTAAGACATCGCTCGCCAGTGTGTGGTGCACGGCAATAACGAATGTCTCACGTTTGAGTTTGTGACAAAGACGCGCCTGCATTCGCGAGCTTGGTGACTCATCGGTAACACCGAGCTTGCGTGGGCCAGCTCCCATAATCTTAACTCGTTAGGCTCTTTTTCAATTATGAGACAACACTTTGATTAAACAACAAGGCTGTTTTGCACCGAACAACCGCTTCACACAACGCCTCCACAATTGACGCATCCACTTCTCACACTACTTTCGACTTCGCTTTAGCAAGGAAACAGGCAGGCAGCCAGCACGGGTCTATATTTAAAGCTCATTCATTGCATTAACAAGCCGGTCCACAGCGCACGTCCACTGCTAATGGGGATTTCGAAATCTTGCAACGTGCTGCAGTTTCTGTCTCCGCTGACACACAGGAACGCTGGGCCGTAAGCCTAAATCATCGTCCGCTCGCCTCATGCGATGGTGGGTGGCAACAGAGAAGGATACAAATTGTATATAAACAAGTCTAAGAGGCAAGTCTATTAGAAATTACTCAGTACAATTAACCCGAAGAACTCAAGCTGATGCAAAGCTCCGATGTGAAATGTCAAAAAGTACTCCCCATTTCACGATGGCTCGAGTGGGAAAAACCG
The DNA here is from genome assembly GCA_025084515.1 of Ancistrus triradiatus. Classification (NCBI taxonomy): domain Eukaryota; kingdom Metazoa; phylum Chordata; class Actinopteri; order Siluriformes; family Loricariidae; genus Ancistrus; species Ancistrus triradiatus. Next base: position 1,006,756 of record JAJAGP010000052.1, on the reverse strand, counting down.
AGGAAAAGCCGCGGTCAGGCAATAATCGTTTTTGATTTTACATTTTCAATACATTAGCCAATTATGTCTCCATGTGATACCAAAAAGACTGGAAGGCTCCACCATGCATGTAGCACCAATTTTGAGGTTCAGACAGCAGTGTGCCCGCTTTCACCTCCCAAAGAACTAATGGGGTGGCAAAAATACAGGCATGTGCCGATTATCGACCGCATTACGTTCTGTGAAACGGCGTTGACCAAAATGGAGGCTGACCAGACACCTATTACTGCTGCTGTAATGTAAATATAAAGAGTATTTTCACAAGAAAACGTGCAAACACTACGTAAATGCGTCACAGATACTGCTGAAAATATGAGTGGAATGCTACCATATACACAGCATTCAAAGTCTAAACTGTTCACCATATCACTCCCTCCAGGAAATCCACAACACTAACAATTAACAATCGCACACCGTACAGCCTATATTAAACAAATCAGTTCATCATACATTTAACTGGTGATGGATTTATCTGAACATATCCCCATCATAAATCAGGGAGCTCCTGTACAACTATGGGATTATGTCATTATGGGAAACATTTGCTCGATACTAGTCGTTTTCAGTTCTCAACAAGCCGTCTCGAACGAATTAACAACGAGAACCGAGGTACCACTGTACTACTATGTATTTTATTCCTATTTTCTGGTTTGCATTATGTGTGCATTTACTGCTGGGATAAATCTATCTATCTCTGTATTCAGGATACAAATACATGTGGCACAATATGACACTAAGACCTCAATCTCAATCCAGTAGTGATTGAGAGATTGAGATAAGGTGAAGGACGTTTTGCTTCTGCTTTCTGAATTGCACAAAACATCCTGAACCTTGCTGTCAAATCTGCATAATGTGAAACAAAGACGCTTTGGCTTTGCAACTCGCTGTGCACCAGCCTAATTTACGCCGTCCCCTATGGTGCAAATTCCTAAACCGAGACTGCGAGTAGAAAATAAGTGGCATGATTTATCAGTACAGATGTTCTTCCTAGGAAGTATCTTCCTTGCGGTGACCAGGATAAACAACAGACTAGCCATTCCATCATAGATATCAGCAGGGGTGAGAAGGGGAAAAAAAACAAAACGGACCTGTCAAATCATGATCATAATCACCTTGTGTACGAGCATGGAAATGAGATTTGACAGGGTTTTGTGAAAGGTAGCATACGACTAAATTGATAACCTCATAATACAAATAATGATGATAATAGCAACATTTAATTATTAATATTAGTACAGCTCCAGTGGCTTGGTGGCAAGAGTCAGCTGCTGAAAATGGCACTGGTCTGGCACCTCATCCATGGTGTACCTCTGCCTGTGCCCACTGAATCGTGGGTTAGGTTCAACACCAGCATAATCATGGGGGGTTGTAAAGGCACTGAAATCTGACAACCACACAGTATGTAACACAAAGCCCTTAAAATATACTTTCTCCTTCACCTAACCTAAGAGTCAGCTCAATAAGAGCTCAATAACACTTTGACTGGACCCAGGTTCTGTAATCAGATGCGACAAGTACAGAGAAATTTACAACAAACTCTCAAATTGGGTTTGGCGTAAAAAGAAGGATGGTTCCTCTGAACCTAATCACCACTGTTACTTTTATGGTAGAGGATCTGTGACAATGTGGGGCGGCTTTACCTCCCAAGGGATGGAACCTTGTTTACGCCATCTTGGATCTTCCAGTAGTATATGATAAAATGGGTAAGGTATAATGACTATACAAACATTTAATTAGTAATATTAGCCAGCTGATGGAGATGGCACCGGTATGGTGTCTTCTCCATGGTGTACCTCAGCCCGTGTCCAGTGAATCATGGGTTAGGTTCAGGACCAAGCTAATCAGGGGCTAAAACAGGACACCATTCCTACTGGTGCCTAATGCCATTGTATTGGTATACAAGTCCAACAGCACCACAGTATGCAACACAAAGTCCTTTAAATATACTTTCTCCTTCACTTAACCTAAGAATCAGTTCAATAAAAGCTCAATAACACTTTGACTGCACCCAGGTTCTGTAATCAGATGCGACAAGTATAGAGCCATTGACAACAAACACTCAAATTGGGTTTGGCATAAAAAGGAGAACAGTTGCTCTGAACCTAATCACCGCTGTTATTTTATATGGTGGAGGATCTGTGATAAAGTGGGGCAGCTTTACCTCCAAAGGGATGGAACCACGTTGATGGCATGTTGGACATTCCAGCAGCACAACTGACCAAAAATGATTCAATGCCCACAGCCTTAAGCTTATTTATGGTTAACCCAATTTAAACCAAATTGAGGTGATCTAAGTGGATGGTACTCGTAGGATCTGGAAATTCTTGCAATTTCTTGCTTTGTATTCGCTGATATCTGAGTATGACTTCAGAGACTTGGTGATTGTAAGTTTGGTAAACGGATTAGGCATACATTTCTGAATACGTTTACAATCCGACTATATGTAGAACAAAGACAGTAAAATAGGCATCTTCAATGTGTAGAAAGCCTTGCAGAATTATTCTAAACAATGGATTCTACCAACACTAGCTAAAATAAACTTTTGCCTTGTAACTTACCCGTGCATAGGCAGATCGGAGCGAGAAACAGCAGCAAGCTCCTCATTGTCCCGCGCCTTTGGTGTCGGCTCGAATCGATGTTTATAGCAACAGAGTGATGCTCGCTCGGCGTTTGGTGAATAATCGGACGAAAAAGCATCAGAAGCGCAAAGTCCCATAGTTATGAAGTGCGCCGCTTGAACACGCCACGCGACAAAACATCGCTTCTAGAGGAGAAAGCGCACTTTGCTCGGGTGCGTAACGGCCACACGGTACAGGGAGCTGCGCAACTGCTTTCTATATAGACCAGATAAACTCTGAACTGCCATACCGCGCGTACTTTTTCCAACTCCGATCCAGATTGCTCAGGGCTTTGTGGGGTCTGATGGTGAGACGTCAGACGCGGCTGTGTCTCCTCACATCAGCCCCGTAATTAAACCTCAGCGCTCCGATCAGAACGCGGCAGCACGCACTAATCATCTTAAAGAGACCGCGCTCTGACCGCCGCTACACCCAACCACCACCCATTGTCCACTATCCAGTACCGTCCACTTACCAAGATTCCTTACACCAGCTTCACTGCGTCACCCATGACGCACGACTGCTACACTAGCGCTCTAGAGACCCTCAAAGGGTTCCAGGGTTTCCTTAAAGTGATCCAGAATCTAAACTGGACCCCCTTTTTGGTATGTTCTCATATAGCACACATCTACATTCAGTCATTTTGGTGGGTTCCTTTATCCAGAGCATCTTGCAACTGATTTTTACAACGGTTTTACAAACCAAGGACCCAACTGTGGCAGCTTGTCATCTAGAGGTCCACAGTCCGTTACCTTAACCGCTATGCCACCACAATCCACCACACTACCCTTAATTGTGGCATGCCTCACTTGGGATCCTACCCACACAGACCGCCTTATCTTACTGTCACTCTGTAACCCGTCTTTTTCTGGGCCCAGTGCCTATCCCCCGCATCGGCATTTCTAAATCAGGGGGGTGGCTTGTGCCAGCAGGCTTATCCCGCCAGCCCCCCTAAATGAGGAAAGCATGGTGACAATGCACATTTAAGTAGAACATAACTGGCCCCGACATAGTCGCTGGTCCCTACAGCCTGGAACCCTCCACTGAACCCCAGATTGCACAGGGAGCTGGCATATGTGTTCCCTATGCCAACTTTTGTAGGTAGGAGCTGCCGTCGCAGTTCAAACCCCCCTATCTCACACAAAGTCAATCGTGTCTGTATGTGACATTCGATCTGGCTGGAGGGCACCACCACGGCTCAAACCCATATCGCATAATGGTGTTAGCCTGCTTATTATACTAACACTTTTCTATCAACAATCCAAACCTACGTTTGGCGAGGAGGTGTGCACTGTCGCCTAACAGCTCTAGAGATTTGAGATGAACTCCCTGCATGGGAAGATTTAGCATGTTCTCTTTATATCTGAGTTGGTTTCGTTCAGGTACTCCCACATCAAAAGGCATGTGTTAGGGCAACTGGTGTCTGTAAAGCATCCCATTGTGTACATTTTGAAGGAGACTATTAGTGTTTAATGCATTTGGTAGAAACTCTGCAGCAAGGGAAACATTTTTTCTTATGTTTTATGTATTATGATAAACATAACTGTGTCTTAGGCCACCATTAGACTCGAGACTCAGACACTCTCCAAAGTTTTAAGTCTAGGCTAAAGACATACCTATTTGCGCAGGGTTTTGACTAGATTTAGATCGGGATGCATGGCTTGGGGTCACTGGGGCCTGAGTCTGGAGTCATGTCTGCCTGCCTGCCTTGTCCGCTAGCCGGAGTGTCGAGTGGGTGGTCTGGTTGGAATTGGGCCGTCGGTCCTCGTGATCTTGACTCGTTGCATCCTTGCCTTAGACTAAGGGCAGGAGCTGGGTTCATAGCTCAAGAGTCTTATGGTGATCAGAGACGTTGGGTTGCCAATGTCTCATGTGATACCCTCTTGGCTGTGTTTCCCTACCAGTTTCTCCTCGTTCTAGCTATGCTGCTATAGCTAATGCTGCCGGGGTCTCATGCTACACATGGCATCAGAAAGGATTGTTAATAGACACTGTGCTCATCAATCAATAACTATTACATTTTCTGTTTTCTCTCAAGCTGTGTTCCCGGTGCCAGCTCCAGCCCCCTCCCACCATACCCGGGCCACTTAATGCCGATGTGCATACTTCACATTTTTATTCGAACTTTGACTCCATGACTTTAGTTTCAATCTTAGATTTATCATCTACGCCGCCCAAGGAGGTTGGGTCCCTTTTTGAGTCTTGGTCCTCCCAAGGTTTCTTCCTATAACAATCAGGGAGTTTTTCCTTGCCACTGTCGCCCTAGGCTTGCTCAATTTGGGATTGGACGTAGTTATTAGGAGATAATCTAAACTTGTAAAGTTGCTTTGAGACAATGCTCCATTGTAAAAAGCGCTATATAAATAGATCTGTAATCTTATTACAGTAATCTTATAATGACCCTACTTAATTCGTATGAAAGCAAGATTTTAAAACTCAGCATCTGTAGGCTGCAGTGGTAAGTGTTTAGTGTGACCTCCCTTACATTTGAGCAACAGTGGCATCTGGCAGCTTCATGGGGATGTCAATTTGATCCCTTTACTGTCTGAAGAAGCCTGATCAGGAATGGTCTTTTGCGAGGGTAGCAGCCAAGAAACCACTATTTCGGAAGGGGATCAGGGTGAAAAGCCTAAGATATGCTAAAGCTCACAAAGATTGGACTGAATATCCGTGGGAAGGTATTATGGAGTGACCAATCCAAGTTTTTGGTCCAGTCGTCGACTATATGCCATATATGGTCATAAAACCATACCGATGGTAAAACAACAAATCTAATGGTGCCCTACGACTTTTGCACAGTACTGTATATATTATGCATAATTACAACCTGCATATTGAAATGAGTAACACAGGTAGTGTTTCTGGAAATAGTCTGCATGCATGTTTTGCAGATACATGATGACATGTTATTAGAATATTTGAATAATAGGGTGCATATCAATTTATCTGTAGCCTCTGCAGGATGAAGCTTTCCTAAACAGAAATGAAAAGGAACTATCTGTCATCATCCAAGTCTCAGGAGAGGTTATGTGGGTTTATATTGAGAAGGACACTGCATCAACAATAGCCTATGTGGATTTGATTAGTGAGTTTGCTGTGAGGAAATCCAGAAAACTCCTCACTGTACACAGTCATGTACCGGTGAGTCGTTCTTGTTTTATACTATTTGTCAAGTAACAGACACAATTATACTTAAATATAATTAGGCGACGTACTAAATCATATTAGTCAGGTTGTATGTAGAATCAAATACAGCTCGACCAGAGGCACCACTGGATCTCTTGTAGCTAAAGACTTTTTTTTCTCTAAACTTTTAAAGGCTGAGATTGCACTTACTCATTTCAATTAAAAAGGCTCGTTTTGTTGTTCCTCTCCTTTATGACCATGTTTGTTGTTTTTCCTACATCAAATGCTAACAGGGTATTAGCTGGATGATGTTCTTTGGCTCATTGCACTTGCATGAGGTAATGTTTACTATGAAGAGTAAAAAGCACTTCTGTAATCTTCCTTGGATCAGGGCGTCAGTTAAATTGTGTAAATGATGTCCTAAATGGCATTAAATCAGCTGGGGGATAGGTTAACTCGACCAGGGCCCCACTGCAACCTCAAGATGGTCCTGTGGTACAAAGTTATGCATTACCTCAATCAAATTACTTTGTCGTGGAAAACCAGTCGCTTCCATTAAGGATCGAGTTAGAAAAGCTTGAAATCGTGCATATTAGCGACATCTGCTGACCAGATTGGTGCAACTGCCTCCAAAAAAAATCATCCGCAAGAACAAATTAGAATTTGAACATAATCGTTCATTTTTAATATAGACTATATTAATATCTTCTATACTCATTGGTTCATCACACATCTAACTTGGATTTATCTGAACATATCCCCATCATAAATCAGGGAGCTCCTGTACAGTACAGCTCCATTAATGCAGATAATGCCTCATACAGGGGGACTGTCTGGGGGTCTGGAACAGATTCATTCAAGTTACATTATCCTTATGGGAGAAATATGCTCTTACTCGTTGTTTTCTGTACTCGACAAGCCTTCTGAAACGAATTAACAGCAAGCAGTGAGGTACCACTAGCATAAAATTCTTATTAATATTATTATATTACAGTCTTAGTCATACAAAGACGATGTAAGTTGTGGAAGCAAATGATGGTGATGACTCGGTTTCCTTCTTATCTATCTCAAACCTAATCAGCATCTTCACAAAGCCAACTAAATATAGTCAAGAACATCCATTCTATCCATTTATATTATTAAATGTGAAAACATAATAATATCTCAATGTGCCCTTAAACAAAAACTATCACTAACGAAGTAAAGTGGTCTGGCAAAAACGCACACTTGCAATCTTAATGTCAGACTTTTCCAAATAAAACGTGTCCACTGATTGGATACTGAACGAGAAGAGCAGGAACATGTTTTTCCCTGTTAGCCAGTCTGAGTGCAGATTTTATTAAGGCATGTAGAGAAAGGACTGATTTGTTCTGTTTGAATGGACTGCTGATCTTCAATAACGACAAAAAAAAAAGATTCATTTATAACTAATGTTACCTCACAGATGCACTGGACTCGGCTGGTCTCCACAACAATTTCTGAGTCCACCTAACCCCGAGACCGAGCCAAGGCCGAATCCAAACGAAGTCGAGGGGCTCACGTCAAATTAATCACTGACTACCACAGAAAGTGACGTGTACAATGCACAGTGTGTTGAAAGGCATACGAACATTTAGTCGCTCACCTAAGAAATACAATAAATATCCCTGACACTCTCCTTGAACAAGAGGCAGGAGCTGTATGCCTGCACGTGCCTCCTCGTCTGAAGATAAAAATAAATGAAATGCATGTCCTGATTTGCCTGAACCAATTCTCCAGCTCAGTGAACATGTCATCAAATGCTTTTTTAATTAATTGACCTTTGATAGCTATGAGATCAGACAGGCACATGGGTATAGTATCTTGCCTATTTACTGTCTCGTCTCCGTTAGCTATGATCTGGTTTACTGAGGATGGAGTGCTTCGTAATGGTTACTGATCAAAGAAAAGTGAGTAAAGAAAACATAAGCTGAAACTGTACTCACAAGGTCTCGCTTCTTATATGCATGCGCATGAAAGAGGGATGAGAGCTGAGACGTGCAGCACTAACATCAGCCTGGCCATAAATGAAACAATCAATAATGAGTTCCAACAGCAGCTAGAAGCAACATCAGCACATGTACACTCTGTCAGAAGCTTAATGGACTGGCTTTGCATGGCTAAGCAGCAGACTCGGATCACCAGACGCAATTCCAAGCAGCGGCCAGAGAGGTGCGAAGCCCATCGCCACTGGACTCTGGAGCTGTGGAAAGGCATTTGTCGGAATGATGAAAATGGGAGCGATTCAGAATTAAAGGAATAACGCTCTTCCTAATGGCGCTTGGCTCCTAAATGCTTGCCCACCACCCTGGTGACCCAGCTTCAAGTCCCAGCGATCACCGTGGCCAAGCGATTCAAGCAGAAGACAAAAATAAGCTGTGAGTTACTAGACCAAATAATGCCAATAGCCATATTCTACGTTATTACATTTCATATTTTACTTGTATATACTGTCAGTGGTTCAAACGTGTACTGTCAATAGACTCTGTGTTCTTAACAACAACTAACTACATATGCTCTTTCTCTCCGAGCTCACTAAGATGTTGTTTCATTTCAGTCCCACCAAGATGCTCCTCTGCTTCGGCTCCACCCAAGCTGTTCTTCCATCACTTTCCAGCACACCATTACCCAGACCACAGAGGACAGTAACTCCGTCCCTCATCCTTTTGACTGAAGATGCCATGCCACCAAAACGTTCCCACTGAGGACACAAGATCCTAAAGTGATTCTGCGTACTATATGCATAATAATGCCTATATGCACATTTTTACATTATTTTATTCAATAATTTTTAAATCTATTTTTTCACTATTGTCATTATTAATTATTATGTTTTTAAATGTTCTCTCTGTTAATAATATTTATACTATTGCTATAACTTATTAATTAGATAACTTAGTTTAATTCTTACATATAGCATCTAGGCCGCCCATAGACGTTGGACCCCTTTTTGAGTCTTGGACCTCCCGTGGTTTCTTCCTTACAAAGTTTAGGGAGTTTTTCCTTGCCACTGTCACCCCAGGACTAAACAATTTGGGATTGATCTTACATATTAGAAGATAATCTACAATTGTAAAGCTGCTTTGAGACAATGCTCAGTTGTAAAAAAGTGCTATAGAAATACATCTACTGACTACTATTCCCTATTTTATTACACTCATCGTAAATGTATTATATCTCATTTACTATAGGCAAGAAATTATATTTACGTTACATATTTTCTTTTAATATACTCTCTCTTTTATTTTTATATACTTAGCTTCTGCTTATTTAAACAATGACTAAAATCTTATTAGATGGGCCTAGATTTTGGTAATGCTACTTTGAGACAATGCTCCAGTGTAAAAAAGCACAATAGAAATGACTTTGACTTTGAGTGAGAAAAGGCCAGTTAAGGCATGATTCCCTGGTTCTGCAGTCATGCACAGCTTGCTTATGTTTCCTGTGTTCTCCAAAAATAAGTGCCAGAGCTCCCATTACCCTATTCAGGAAAAAGCAGGGTATAAACATGACAAAAATAATGGTGGAAACCAGGGAACATCTGTGTTTAGTTCCTATAGAGCGGTGGTCAGACTTTAAGGCTCTAGGTTACTTATCAGAAGTTTGTGAGTTCAAACCCCAGCCTCCATTCTTGGACCCTTGAGGAAGACTTGTGAGATTACTGGTATAGACTGTGAGATTACTGACTGGTTGCAAAGTAGAAATGAAATTATTGTCCGAGTCACACAAACCCAGAGATTCCGAGCATCTGACTGCAAAAGTGTAAAATCGGATTTTTTCAGTAATCCAAGTGCATGTAAACGCACTCAGTGTTGAACACGATGCCCAGCCATCAGTTGTTAAGGCTACTCGCTCTGAACATGACAAAAACTCCATCACGCTGCTCTTCAGCTTTTCATACAGTGCAGGCATGCACGCTGCGCTAAATTGCTGCTGGCTTTGCTCTGTGTTGTATCTAGGTTCCTGCTCAGATATCAGGTGTCTGAATCCAACATCGTCTGCATTGCTAGAGGGACGCATGCTCTTGCATATAAAGTAACTGAAGGCTTCAGTTATTGCTTTTAAGAAGCTGGAATTCATTCACGCTTTGAAAAAACAGCTAATGATAGCTTTAGCACTCTCGCACTCTCTCTCTCTCGCACGCACGCACACACTATGCTTGTGAGGACTTTCCATTGACATGAATGACAATGAAGCGTTACTTCAGCTAATTAATACTACACCTACACCTTCTCCTAACTCTAACCTTAACCTCAGTTAAGCTAATCTTTTGGCTCTTTTTGTTTTTCAAATAAAATTTGCCATTCTTCCAAAAAAGCAAGTAAATTAGTGAAGACCGGAAAAATACCAAATTTTCCTGTCGTTGTAAAGACATTTGGTCCACACAAGTATAGCAAGACAAGGTACACACACCTACACACACCACTGAAGTAGATTGTCATGTGAACTGATTTGCAATATTTGAATTGATTTTTAGTTGTCTTTGTTTGTAATGTTACCTTCAGCGCTCCCCCCTCCTCTCTCTCTCACACACACACACACACACACACACACACACACACACACACACACACACACGCAGAATGAGATCATTCACTGATTTCAGATTTGTATTGATTTTGTTTTCGTTTGTAATGCTAGTTTGAGTTCCCTCTCTAACTCTCTTGCAATCACTCACACACACAGGGAAGTAGGTTGTCGCGTTCATTGATTTGTGATACTTGTATTGATTTTTAGTTGTTTTCATTTGTAACGCTTGCTTTAGCTCACTCCCTCTCTCGCTCGCGCACACACACAAAAGTAGATTGTCGTGTGAATCGATTTGCCATGGCTGTATAGATTTGTAGGTGTTTTTGCTTGGACTACACTCCCTCACTCCCTCACTCCCTCACTCCCTCACTCCCTCACTCCCTCACTCACTCACTCACTCACTCACTCACTCACTCACTCCCTCACTCCCTCACTCCCTCACTCCCTCACTCCCTCACTCCCTCACTCCCTCACTCACTCACTCACTCACACAGGACAGCTGGACCAACTAGTCAGATAGTTTTTCTTTGTACACCCCTACGATGTTCCGTTATGAATTCTGACCATATTAAGACTGGTGGGGGGGGGGGGGTGTTGGGGGGGGTGTTGGGGGGTCTATATCATGACACACTGCGATGTGATGCATATTGCGATGTATTGCGATATTCCACATAGTTCATGGAAAATTAAAAGGCTGATACACAAGTTACAGTGTACAGTCTGGGTCGTCTAAATACATCACATCGCACTGATAATCCAGTGGACAAACTCCATGCTGCGACATCTACAGGAGTGGACATTGTAGTTCTCACCCCATTTCAAAGGTGTGTTTTCGTCCTTCATTAAAGAAAAAACAAGACTATGAGCTGAAAATCAATGTAATATAATCACGACAATAAATATCGCGATATACGGCTGTATTGATTTTTTAGCACAGCCCTAATTAAGACATTTATAATTCAGCCACAGGAATCCGGTAACTCAAGCACCACCAAGAAAAAGAACAGCAATAATGTTTTTATTAAGAATAAACTTTCCTGAATTAAAATCGCTCTAAGGAGCAGGTAGTAAACAGAGCGTATTACTACCCACCACTGGAGGTAACGTATGACATACATATTGCCTTCTGGGACACCACACCAGGTTTGTCTCTGTATGAACCAGTAGCATATCTTGTGTCGGAGCTGCATGCCAGCAGTGCCACAAACTGTTAGAGAACACCGAGTCATCCCTTATTCTCAGAATCAACAGATGATTCAGCCAGGCGTTAGAACACCGTGCAAAAGTACTGCGCCAAGTTTCAATAATCATGGCATTACCGCATCAGTTGGCTAACGGCGTGTGCTAGCTGCTCTCATTTCCCCAGAGGGAGGTCACTAGCTACACATTTAGGCAGCTAAGGTGGCTCTATCTATCTTTCTGTACGCTGTATCCTCTCATTGTTTTGTCATTCACTTACTGACGCACTTAAAATCCTATTCCCTTCATGATCACTTACCAGTAGCACAGGGTGCAAGGCGGGAACTAACCCTGGACAGGTCACCAGTCCATCACACCCCACACACACACATACACTTACTCACTCACTCACTCACTCATACTGGATTACGAGTTACTAACCAGTATGTTGACTGGCATGGCGTCACATGCAGTCCCGACAGACTGAGAGAGAAGCCGTTAGATCATAACCCGGTGCTGCAACAACGACCCCTGCGGGATCAGCGATGGACTGGCGTCCCGTGCAAGGCATGCTGATGACTGTGCTCTGTTCTCCATCGATAGGGGCTGTGTGTCAAGGTGCCAGTTGTACTGGTTGTTGGTTTTGCAGAATTTAAAGCAGTCCATGATATCCATGCCTTTTCCCGATTAGTGGTGCTTGAAAGGTTGTGAACCCTTTAGAATTTTCTATATTTCTGCATAATTATTATTACGGGTCACGCTTGGGCCGCTAGAGGCCAGCGTTGACTCATTTTTCACCATCGCACATGTGCCAGTCTCCCATCTGGCTTGCTGCGCTCAAATTCCCGACACCTGTTGTTTGGGCTATACAAGTACACCTGTTAGCCCACACAGGTTGCCGCATCATTCGCATCGGTGGCAAACGTGCGGTCTGCCCAAACCCTCACCTGGCTCCTGCTCATCCTTTTTCCAAAGCAGTCGTGTTCATTTGAGCGCCTGTTTCCGATTTTGTTAAGAACAAGGGTACGACTGACGGTTCATAGACCATCAGTTGGGGCCAGTCAGGAGGCTGGCTTGGTAAGGTATGGCCTTAGATGCTAGCGTAGGGCCAGTGTTTATTTTCGTTAACGTTTATTTTTGACGAGCCTTCCCATTACTGTTTGGAGCCCCGCTAGCTGCTCTGAGAGTCCAAACTCTTTAGAGATGGTTTTGTAACCTTTTCCAGCATGATGAGCATTAACAACTCTTTTTCTGAGCTCCTCAGAAATCTCCTTTGTTCGTGCTATGATACACTTCCACAAACATGTGCTGTGAAGAGCAGACTTTGATAGATCCCTGTTCTTTAAATAAAACAGGGTGCCACTCACACCTGATTGGCCTCCCACTGATTGAAACACCTGACTCTAATTTCACTTTCAATTAACTGCTAATCCTAGAGGGTAACATACTTTTGCCACTCACTGATATGTAATATTGGATCATTTTCCTCAGTAAATAAATGACCAAGTATAATATTTTTGTCTCATTTGCATAACTGGGTTCTCTTTATCTACTTTTAGGACTTGTGTGAAAATTCTAAAGGGTTCACAAACTTTCAAGCACCCCTGTATATATGTTAATTATTGGATTCTAATCATTAAGTCGAAATATCCTAACTAACAGAGAGTACCTGTAGTACTAGATGTTAGCAGGAAAAGTAATGAGCCTTGATCAGTCTCTGGAACCTTTGTAAAAATAAGTCTGGGGAATGAAGTCACCAGAGACCCAACATCATCTACATTGATTTTGCTAATGCTCTCGCTCTCTCTTTCTCTCTTTCAAAGTGACTGGTGACAACATTTTGTAAAGTGCCCATATTTTTACCAATAATTCCTTCTGACGTTCAGACCTGTAATCCTAAACTTACACAGGCAGTGACGCAAAGTGACAAAGTGGCCCGAATCACTCACAGTTTCCTGCTGGAAAATAAACTCCCTGGACAAAAGTCAGCTCGTTTGTTGATCATCAACTGTTGGCCAGTGAGAGATAGGGCTGCGTGAAATGGGTTGGAACAAGGACATGACAGAATGAGAAGCGTGTTACCACACTTGTTATGCCAAAAGCACAGGCGTCAAAGAAAGTCACAGAAATCGTCTGGCTAAAACACCGGACTTCGGTCCCATCAAACAATTACAAATTTACAGTGGGGCAGAAAAGTATTTAGCCAGCCACTGATTGCGCAAGTTCTCCTACTTAGAAAGATGAGAGAGGTCTGTAATTTTCATCATAGCTTCACTTCAACTATGAGAGACAAAATGAGAAAAAAAATCCAGGAAATCACATTGTAGGATTTTTAAAGAATTAAATTTTAAATCATGGTGGAAAATAAGTATTTGGTCACCCACAAACAAGCAAGATTTCTGGCTCTCACAGACCTGCACCTTCTTTCTTTAAGAATGCATCAAGTACGAAAGATAATTACTGAATTCATCACCAACTCAACATATTTCTACACCTACCTTCTAATTTAGTCTTTTCTATTTAGTCAAAACCACTGTGAGAGATTTTTCACACACTTTAGCTAAACCGTCTGGATTGGTGACGCATCGATACACATCGATATAGGTTAGTATTGGGTTTTCGACAGATACTGCAGAGTTTTTGAGAGTGAGTGACAGACCTAGTGAGAGCGACAAAAAGATTCTGATTGGTCTCTCTGTGTGCAAAGTAGATCATCTATCATTTTTGTCCGTGGATGGTATTTACAGTTGCCCTCTCTCCATTTGACTGTCCACCAGTTCAGTTTAGTGTCCTTCAGTGCCATGCCAGAAAAAGAAATAAAAACACACTTCACCCCAGACAGTACTAAAATGGACACCTGTGCTGTAGGGGTCAAAAATAATGCCAGTGAGTGTGTTTACACTCGCTTAATAATCCGATAACTTCACAAAATCAGATTTTTACATGCACCGAGTAATCAGATACTCAGTGGCTCAGTTACTGACGCAGGCAGTAATCAATTTTAAACTTTGCAACCAGACAATAATCTCATACATATATGTGACATAAACTTAGTACTTTAATATGAAAGAATCAAATTATTCATTTTCTCATGTATATACTGCATTTCAGAGTCTCCACAAAGTGTTCAATATCCATTTCGCTTCCTTTAATTCAGCGGCGAGTTTAATTCCGGGGTTGCCTGATCCAGCAAGGAAAAAATGGTACAAGAGGGCAAATAAAGCCAAGTCGTTACAAATACACGGCCCTGGCAACCGTGGGGGAAGGCTTGTGCACATGCACAGGCTGAAAACACCGATCATAATCGACCATAATAAGTAATCTGATTACTGGGGTAAAATCCAGCTCTCTTTATCAGATTTCTAGATCAGAGTATGCTGAATAAACGACTACTTGAATAATCAGATAACTGCAGAAATTCGACTATGATAGTATTATTAAGTACATGTAAACACACCCATGGCTGCTCGCTGCACTGTTGGCGACAGTAGCGGGTTTTCCATCCACCAGGTTTTCGGAAATTTAGAAAATGTGTGAAGAAAAACCTCAATGGAAAAACTCTAAATATCACAAAAAGAGTTTTAAGCCAGGACAAGGTGGAAAATTTAGCATATTACTAAAGCTGAAATGCGAAAAAAGGTGACGGAAAAAGGTTTTTCCGAATAATCGATGACGTATCAAGCTGTAAGTCAAAGCCAAAAACAACACAACGTCGGTATTGGAACTGAACTCATCCATAAATAGAATGTAAATGGCTGTAAAGATGATTCCACCAAAAGCAAATTCCTCCATTTTTGCTCGTTTCCATGCCACCACTAACTGTGGAAGCCTACGACATCTAAAGTTTCTTCACATGACTGTAGTGGATGTAGTTTTCTGCCAAAATGTCATGATTCACGAGTCACGATTCAGTACACAGTGATTCAGATTCACAATAGCCCATTACTTATTAATCCCACTACTGTTATTGTGTTTTTCTTTATTTTCTGCAATAAGTCTCGATGGGTCCTAAAAAGGTTACTTTCTAAGAGCCAACCGAAAGCAAAACAGAAATCGACAATACAGGCTGCAGTTAGCTTAGCAGCTATGATAGCACCCAGAGTTCAACAATACAGTAAGTGTTTTGCTTTTACTTTTCACTTCCAATCCATTAGTTACTAAATGACATGAGATTTTTCAACACTTCATTATAAAAATAAGCTTTGTGTTCATGATTCTGGCCAACTGTAAGTTAATGCAAGTGTTTTAAAACTTGCTTATCATAGGCTCTGCTATGATACAGTATAGATCGTTCTACCAAACACTCCTTAAACTCCTCAGTTCATGACGCATTTAACTTGTGATGGATTTGTCAAATATAACATCTTCGTAAATCAGGGAGCTCCTGTACAATACAACTTCATTAATGCATATAATGGCCTTATACAAGGGGGATTTTCTGGGGGTCTGGCATTCAATTTACATTATTCCCAATGGGAAAAAATTTGCTCGGTACTCCTCGTTTTCGGTTCAAGCCTTCTGGAACAAATTAATGATGAGAACCAAGATACCACTGTGTGTGTGTGTGTGTGTGTGTGTGTGTGTGTGTGTGTGTACATATACATAAGTAATGAGAATATGCAGGGTGGGATATCTGCACTTAACATGTTTACGCTACTTAGATGATTCTTTTCCACTCAAAGAGTTTGCTACATCTACATCTTTCATCTGTTCAGGGTTAGGGATTCACTCTTTCAGCCCCTCCCCGGCAGACACACTTTTTCTTTCATTGACTTTATGTCTGCTGTGAATGGTCAACATAATTGATGCCTTTCTGTGTGAAATGTGCATTCTGTTCCACTCTGTGACCCAAAACAAAAAGTAGAGACAAGCCAAAGACAGGAATGGTCAAGGTCAGAGTGAACAATGGTAATAAATTGAAGCGAAGTCCACTTCCATGCTGATTCTGGCTCGAGCACCGCACCTGACAGGGTCAAACCGAGACCTTTTGTTACTGTGGCGTAAATCACAGACGGACACGGCAGAATTAGTTTTTGATGTAGATTTCAATCCTTATGTGGATCACACAGTGACAAGTTTGAACACGTGCTGGACGAACCAACTGTGCCATAGGAACCTGCTAACGACCTTTTTCAACTCGCTACAAATAAGGCCCTGTGTTAGGAAATTTAGTAAGTACCTTAACATAAAATGGTTTATGCACACTTTGACATCTCCAAGCCAGAACTCAGTCAATGAGTGTATAAACTGAGTTATTTAACAGCCAACTACACCAAAATGAAACAAGAGAGGGCTTTGCATTAAACATTCAAATGGCTTTATATTATTATGGCTGATCATCAAATCAAAGCAACACTCCCTTCCATTTCTGCCTTTCACCAATGAACTTGACACCTTCCAGAAAGTGCTACTGAACACTGAGTCATCACTTACTCTCAAAAACAACAGATGACACTGGCAGGCATTAGGACATTCTGCAAATGTACTGTGTGATGTTTTCAAACAGGAGTCAGCTGCGGCTGAGGAGCAGGAGGGTTTTGTTCTAGGAAATGACACACTGATGTCTAGGCTTTGTGCTCTAGCCTGTGAGATCATACACATTTACCATCTTCACATGAGTCCGTTCACATGCACTTAATAATCCGAAAATCAGATTACACAATGAGTATACATTGCTCTTGAGTATTTAGATAATGGGAAAGCTAAATTTCAAATTTCAAACTTTTAATATTAAATTATCAAATTCTTAACTTTCTCAAGTATATACAGCATTTCAGATGCTCTACAAAGTGTTCGATAGTCGTTCCGCTGCCCATAATTCTCTGGTACGTTGAATTCCGAGGTTGCCAGATCCTGGGTTTCGTGACCACCTCGGAATTCGGTTCTGGACACATTCTGACTAGAAAAATGTATCTCGGTTCCCGTTGATTGTTCAGTACTTGGCGCACTTGCTTAAACTTGTATGAGTTGCAAATAAGTCGCCATGGGTCCTAAAATGGTTGATGATTACAGCCAACTGAAAGGAAATCAAGGACCGAGTCCTCTGGATCAACTTTAAGGCTGAGCAGTTAGCATTATCAACTAGCGCCCGAGTTCACCAGTAGAGTGTGTTGCTTTTACTTGTCAATCCAATACTCACTAAATTACATGACATTTTAACAGTTTATTATTAAATACGTTTTGGTTTCATGATTTGGCCAACTGTAGGTTAATGTGTTTTAAACAATAACATCCGCTATGATACAATACAGATTATATTAAGCTTATTATTTCATGATGTATTTAGCTTATGATGGATTTTTCTGAACATATCCCCATCATAAATCAGGGAGCTCCTGTACAATACAGCTCCATTAATGCAGATAATGCCTCACACAGGGGGATTTTCTGGGGATCTGGAACTCATTCATTCAATTTACATTATTCCTTATGGGAAACATTTAACAAACACATTTATTCAGATTGACATACTACTCATACAATCTTCTCAAGGACCCAGCAATGGACCTTCTGGTCCATAGTCCAGTACACTTTAACCACTGCGCCAGCACCAATCTCTAGAGAATTGAAACAATCCATGAGGTTTTTTTTTTTTTCTTACAACAGTCCAGTTGTGGTGCCAAAATGGCCATGACCCTTTAACAAACGACCCAACTGTCCAGACACACGAACAGTCACCACGGCACGCGCCAGGATAAGAAAGCATCCCTGTGTTTTATGACTTCTGACAATAGAGCAATAACTTATAATGGCAAAATAGAAATATTAACAAAGGGGAATAGACACATGTCTGTGAAGACCTTACTCCTGCTCCTCACCAACGCAAAAGCTCACACCATTTGACCTCTATTAGTCTGAATCAAGTACAACCAACTGTGCATGGATTTTGTTGTACTGACACCTCCCATGAAGCAGTCTGAGATCACTGAATTAATTTAATTTGTAACTTGATATGAACAGTGATGCAGGGATCAATACATATGTATTTAACAGTCTTCAATCCTAGACTAACAGTTCATTCCTACCTAGCATTGCCATCTAGTGGATTAAGCAGCTGTGATTGGAGAACTGTATGCAACAAAATGCAAAATGCACTCGAATGCGCTCTCTGTCTTTCAAAATATTACCCTTCTGATGCCAAAAACACGTTTCCAATGCATTTTGCACATTTTAGTTTCTGAAGCCAAACAGATTTAGAATGTGGAAACTTCCCTTAGAGACTTTTAATTTACCAGAACGTGCTTGCTTGCTTGTTTCACTGGGAGAGCATTCGGGTACCTCAGGAGTTGATGATTAGCATGCCACAGTCGCTCCAGTAAGAGAAAGCGAGTTAGGAATGAGGCCGAGGACAATTGTAAGACGCTTCAGGCTAGAGGAGTGTGACAGTTATTTTCTCTCCTTTGTTGTAAATTTGACCTTTTTTTCAAATTGGAGGCTCCCAAAGGGGCGCTCATGTGATGTTGGGGGCAATTGCTCTTCCTCTTATAAATGGGTCTGGAATTGTTTTTTTTGTGTGTGTGTGTGTAACGGTTCACTTTCACATTAGAAACCATTTTAAAATACGCAGGTCAGTCCATTATAAAATGGGATGTAAGCAGTTTTGGCACCAAGTTGCATACTGGACTAAAAGATCAGTTATATTAGTTCTAGTTAGACTAATGTACACTCGTTGACCAAAAAAATCGTTGGAGTTGGAATTGAATGAAATTTATATGTATGAATGTCATGATGATATATGTAAGTGATTACAATATTAAAGCGACAGGATGAGTCTAGTGGGGAAAACTGTATAATACTAAGGAGGCTCTAGTACCCGTTAGGTCACCTCCAGTCTGGATACAACATGAGATACGGTTGGGCATGGAAGCTGAAGCTGGCGTCCCAGCTGGTCCCAAAAATGGTCAATTGGCTATAAATCTGGCAACTGGGCAGGAGAAGGTAGTGCTGCAGTCTGGCAGAGATATTCCTGGGAAACTCTTACTGTGCCGGGGTGAGCATTATATTGCAAGTTGGAGGCCCCGCCATGAGAGGAAACACATGGCCGCAGGATGTCCTGCACATATCGCTGATCTGTTAGTGTCCCTCGTATCACTACTAAGGGTGACTACCTGTCGTATGGCAATGGCTCCCCTGATCGCCACACCAACAGTTCGGTCAGTGTGTCCCTCCACAGCAGGACTGATGAACTAACCATGAGGCAGACATATTCAAACCTGATCATCATTGGATCCCAAACAGAACCTGGATTTGTCGCTAAAGACGATACAGTACCAGTCCACAGCAGTCCAGGTTTCTCATTCATGACACCACTTCAAACGAAGGCAGCAACCCAGCATTTCTTTGTGTGCTAACAAATTTGTCAGCAAGTGTACTTATATACTTATTATATCATAACTTGTATGAACCACAGAATATGTTTTCATTACATCACACTAAACCACACACTCGGGAATATAACCTTATGGTCTCCAATTGCTTAGGACCTTATTGCACTGCGGTGGACACGCACACTGCACCAGCAGCTACCATTTTCCATATTAGAACTCAGAACTCAGGTCATGGTCTAATGTCTTTTAAGAAAAACGTCTAGGTTTTTTTTTTTTAATTATTCAATTTCAGTATATTATATTTTTGACAGATTACTTTCTCGAGATATACTGACCTTGGTATGGTCGTTTACTCCAACAAGAAAGCTGAAACTGATGGAACAAACAAAAGTAGTACTGCTACTGTTAGTAGATTCTGCATACATTAAGTTCTTTATGCTTACTTGCATGTTTATGGGTCATATCAGCTGAGACTCGGATAAGGAAATACACAGTCCAAATAATGCTGTCCTCTCCAGTTACTCGTGTGGTTGTGCTTTTTACAAATGACCCTCAGTTATTTCCCCTCACATACAAACCTCTCAGGCAATCTCCCGTGCTGCCATGGCAACAGCATGACCTCTACTTAGATTGTGATAGTGTCAGTCTAAGTAAAATGGCAATTACGTTGTAATATGTTCTGGTCGCCACACCAGTGTTCACGCCAATCCTTAATAAGTCAGTTTTGTCAGATTAAAAAAAAATTTGTCCATGTCCTCTCTTCACAGTTTCAAAATCAGACCAGGTTTATATCTTATCCAGCCATTTCTACCAGTTAAATAAACCATTTTATTATTAATAATTGATTGTGTTTACGCAGCAAAATATGAGACTAACCTGTATATTATATTTAGGCTCTTTTTTCATTAATATATTCAGCCACACTTATCCTGTCTCTCCCAAAGTCTTAGGGTCCTCACTTGTGGACTGTCCTCTTCGGCTGACTCCAGCTGAAGGAGTCAGTGGGTTCTGGGTCAGGGAACTAAGCTCGATTCTGGATTACTGTATTTAACTTCTTTTATTTGTTTGTTTATTCGGAAAAATGTTTTTTCAAAAAATGTCATTATTCTGCTGAAAGATCACACCACTATCCAAGAGTCCATGATGTCATGTTCAGATTTCACCTGGCCCTCCAAGGAAAGACAGACTCCCCAAAGTAGAGACTGTTACGATAAAGCTCTGTTTTTGTCTTGCCCAGTTCCAGTAGCATCCATCATGTGTGGGTATATAAAAACAAGATTTCCTTCTGCAACAGCTTCCAAATAGTTTGTTGGCATGAATGTTCCATGTAAGTTAATTGTTAACTTGTTGATACCAATTATTCCAACCAAGATCCTCTGAGAAATCTGTGCTTTATCTTACTGATTGTGGATGAGAGTAAATATTTGCCTACGTCCCCTTCCAGACAGGTTCGTGGCAGCTCCAGATGTCTTACATTTTTTATTTATAACAGTGGATGTGGGAAATTTTAGGTATATAGCTACTTGGTTATAGTCACTGAGTGACTTATGAAACTCAATTTGTTTTGTCTCATTTAATATATAAAGGGATTCTGACCACTATGTCATGTCATGTTTATATGCCAGTGAAACACATTCAAAGAAAGGCAAAAAAACCCTGCAAATTAGATTATGTTTTCCCTACAGTTGCAGCCAAAAGTCTGAGAGAACTACAGGTATGCACAGTTTAAAGACCGCATTATGTTCTGTGAAACGGAATGAGGACCGAAACAGACACTGTCCAGACATTACCATTGTCACGTAAGCTTTTTATGCTACTGTAATGTAGACATAAAGGGGGATTTTCACGAGAAAACTGCATGCAAATGATACGTAAATGCGTCACATATACCCGAAAACTCGAAAGGAATGCTACCATCTACACCAGTGGTTCCCAACCATTTTTCCTTGGAGCCCCCCTTCTAGTATCTAAGAAAAACTGTGCACCCAGCCCACACAAACACAGACCAAAAGAATAAAAGCGATGCATCTTTTTTTGCTGGCAAAATGTAACTTAAAAAAGATTTTTCCCTTTTCTCTTGGGTTCCTTTGATAGCTCTCCATAAGCATTTTTCTTCAACGTCCCAACACAGTAGGTCTGGACACACACATCCTTACAAAAGAATGATAATGATTCACTGTGTGTAATAAGTGAATACTTTTTTAAAGTATCTCTTCAGTAATTTTATATACAGATGTTTTCCAGTTAGTGTGTCATTTTAATTTTATTTAACACGTGCAAATTGTATTTTGACATCTCAGAGCAGACAAAGCCTCGCGCACCCCCATGATGTTTGGACCCCATGTTGGGAACCATGGATCTACATAGCATTCCTAATACTAGCGCATTTTCAATTTATGGAAAGTTACAATAATTACGGAACATAGGAGTAATGTAGTGTTACGACCCTGTCTAGGGGAAAGCCGCACACTTACGACGATGGTATGACAGACCTGATAATTGTGTTTGACGGAAGCCAAAAACATACTGGCGGACAGTATTATGAACAACACGGAAGATCAGCAAAGATCAACACGAGTGAACCAGTTTATATAGTTATAGGTCAGACAGAATTTGAGGGGACAAAAAAAAACAAAAGTAGTACTACTTATAACAGGACAGGTACATACACTTATGACTTCCATTTACTGCTTGTTATATATAAGTAGTGGAACGTGACACACATTGGCTCTGCAGGACCTACAGAGTCAGGCAGATGCTCTGGAGCAATGCTCCGAAACCATCAGCAGATCAATGTCCTTTGCAGAGAACACCACTGGAGAGGTGTCTTTGGTGCTGTTATTGAGTAAGACTGGTTCACTACGCACGACGACCCAGTAAGATTATCAGGGCACTCGGACTGGAACAATTAGACTGGACAGGAGCCTCAGTTCAATCTGGAAGCAGAGTGGCAGCTTTTGAATCACCCTGGAGCAGGCAGCCATGCTCATTACTGTCTGGGTAAAACAGACAATACTGACAAACAGATGGGTCTGTCTGGCGGGCTTTATTAAGGGTGCGACAGCATAAAGGCGAATAGTAGGACAGTTGTCGAAGCGTGGCAGGTTTTGTCTCCAGGCAAGGGTCTACGGGAAGAGCAAATGAACTCCAAAACCCTAAGCAAATACCCAAACTCAGCGCATGTCATCTTCTTATGATCTGAAATGTGTCTCAAATTTGTGATTGTGATGATATCAGTGTGTCAAAAAAGATCAAGACGACCATGTCCATCGTGATACCTCCAGTACAAACCATGTATTCAGTACGTCATAAGAAAGTGATTTTATATTAGTCAGATTTGACTTCTAAAGTCAGGAAGAGCTGGAGCTGGTCTTTCATTCATTAGTGTTGATTCTCCAGCAGCTCGTCCTCAAAGTCAGGAAAGTCGTGTTTCTAAAATGGTTATGAAGCACACAGGCAGAAATGATGATTCTGTTCATGTCTACGCGGCTGATCAAATTAACTCCTGGTTGTACCTCGGGCTCTTTTCAGCATGCCAAAGACTCCATGTGAGCTGTCATTGCGGTGTTATATTTAACTTGCTCCTCAGTCAGGTTGCCACGGCCCAATCAAGGTGTGAAGATTCAGTGCTGAAGGGGGTTGGCGGCGTCATCCACAATACAGAATACGTCAAGCAGCACCAACATATGCTGGAATCCCTGAATGCACCCAACTTCATGCATCTCACCAGGGCAACCAATACTGTCCTCACAAAAATAAATCGGACACCCTTTCCGCTGGTCCCCTCTGTGGAATCTCTTCTTAAAGGCTTGAAAATGGGCAACATCATCAATACAGTCCATCAGTCCAGAGTCTATATCCTCTCTCACGCTGCTGATGGTCTCGGCTATTAGTGTCAGCTCCATAGAGGGGGAGAGCAGATGACGGCAGCAGGATGGCACTGCAAATCGGCCTCCTACATCACACAGCAGATGTTTCCGAACTACAGCAAGGCTTATTGATTATGGTTTCCGGATCCTAAAAATTTGCATAATGTATTTTGTTTGTCTGGGGAGCATTCATCTTAGTGACATTTCACTGTGGGTTCGTCCGTTTATGATTTTGGACCTACAAGTGAACAGTAACATTTCGGCAACAGCCCAGGTAACGAAGACAGCAAAGTGAGCAGGAGTCAACAGGATAGACGCATCAGCTTGATTAACGTTCCTTATAATATACTGGAACTTACCACTAATACTAATAATCCAGGAAAACACAAAGTTGCCTAATTTGTACAAATGACAATCCTTTCTTTCCCTAATTAATTAGTAGGCTGCTAATTGAATAGCCCTGGACTATTCATGTCAAAGCTGTATGAGCTGATATTCACATGAAAGGGACAAAACTATACCTTGGATTAGCACAGTTCTACCTTTATATAGAATGCAAGTTAATATAACAAAGTAAGATAATTCCCAGCTGGGTGAGGCTCCGTCACTGTGGTAGATGAAAGAATAGCAAACAGAGATGTAGAATAAAGAACATGAGACTGCACGGGAGAGCAAAAGAAGAACTTGGGCCCAAGAAAGGAGCTGTGTCCACTCTTAGTATGAGATTACACCCATATCATTCAATGCCGTCAACCAGTAGCACCAGTGATACAGTGAAGCCAAAAGGTCACTGTGACAGCAAAAGCTCGCGGTGGAACGACAGTACGAATGTGGTAACACCCCAGTTGAGAGACACGGATTCAGAGCAATGATTAAATACACTGGATTCAAGGTACGGCTAACCGGGCGAAAATACTTCAGCAATACTTCCTTTTTTTCTGTTTTTATACGATGCAGTCTGCAAAATAAAATGGCTTATATCCTGCAATTGTTTCGTGCGTACAGACGCCTTCAAATATTGTGCCATTTTGTGGGGAGAAACAAACCCTATAGCAGTCAAAGCCTTCATTATATACACAATTATGTTTTATATTCTGCTGACAGTAGATAAGCCTACATCGTAGCCCAGTCATGGCCAATTAAAATGATTTAAAAATAAACAAATAAATAACTAAAAAACATGACACACAGTGAACCACCAAAATCGTTTTTTAAAAAATATGATACGAATGTTTGGTCATGCCGCCCAGCACTACCAGATACCTAACGACCTAGCAGAAAGACCTGTGAAAATGTTTCTTATTGTGGCTTTATCTAAATTCTAGACAACAGACCATCTGGAGGTGGACTGGAAATCCAACCAGCGCAAACAAAAAGAGAGGAGGTACGGTTTGAAGGCGAAAGTAAATCACTCCAAGAATGACTTCTTTTGTCCTGGTGATGAGGTGCTCCTCTCAGTTGAGGATTGGCTTTTGTTGCCTTGATCAGCCTCGAGGCTTAAGACACAATCTAGAACAAGAACTGAGCTATTGATTTTCTTTACAATAGACATGGAATTTGTGGTTTACGTCATAGGAAAGAGTTTTATTAAGGCAAATGTAGGAAAGCATTTGGTAGGATCATCAGATTCTTGAAATGGCATTTAAAAGATAGGAGCAAAATACTGCCCTAGATAATCAGCTTGCGATGTGTGTGGAAGAAAGGATCTTGTGTTAAGGATTACGTGTTACGTGCATTTATTGAATGTCACGACCAATCGTTCACACTCCTGGCTGGAAAAGCTGGCGAACGCTGTGTGAACGGCAACACGAAAACATGGATGCTAGCTTAGTTCGTATCTGGGAAGCCCAAGACATCCTGCGATTTCTACATTTCTCTCTTAAGAGTTCAAAAGCAGCCTGCTGATAAGGCGTTGGTCAATCACTGGCATCAATAATTCACATTGATCACATTAATCGGCTTTGACAATGTCTGTCAATGACTTGTGTCTAATCTTGTGAAATCCATTGTTCCAGCAGGCTGCTTGAGTAACAGCATTGATTACGCATCTTCAGGTTCAGAGTCTGCCTGTGTGGAGCTAGTGTTCCAGCCACTGGTTTTCATTTACAGTGCCTCACAAAAAAAAACGTTAAGTAGTGAGTAGCGAGCCAAATCGATCGTTTGATTAAACATTCATGACTTTGGCAGAGTATCTAATGTAATGTATGTATAAAGCATTTCTCATTATCCCTTCCAAGTTTAGAGGTACAGTATTTACATACCGCATATGTACCTTATACACTGTTACATGACTACTGACATCTAAATCAGCCACTGACGTGGGTATGATTTGAAAACGAACCACTAGATGGCAGTAACGCTCCACACATGGCAGCTAAAGATCAGCGAATACAAAACTACACATCAGCGAACTTCACCGTTTTCAACAGTTAGATCTCTGGAATAATCCATAAAACACCACCAATATTGTACTAGGTAAAGGACTAGGTAAAATACTAGAAAATACTAGAATCGATGTATGGCATCAGATGAGTTATAGACAGCGCACAAACTTTACAAAGTAAACATTCGCATGACAAGGCATTTCAAAGAAACAGGACCTTGACCAAAATGGACGTTGACCAGACATTACCATAGTCGCGAAGGCTTTTCATGCTACTGTAATATAAACATAAAGGTTATTTTCACAAGAAAAATGTGCAAGCGACACGTAAATGTGTCAGAGGTACCGCTGAAACAAAGAAAGATGTACGACCTACAGTAGGACAGGCACACCACTTACAGAATTTTACAAACAAGTATCTTACACAAAAAAGGCTCTAAACATATCAACTGAGAACAGTCTCTAGTCCTAAGCTGAGATAACGAGCAACAGCCAGTAAGGTAGCTACACACACACATACACATACAACTATGTTACGGCTGTTGAGGTGACCAGCTGGGCAGAAGAAGCAATACATACTGCACTAGAGTGCAACAAAACAATATTATACTTTGCCAGTACATAAACAAGCAATTAACAGAAGAATCTGTTATAACTGTGAAGTAAAATATGGGCATTACAGTTCAGTGCAGTACTGTATTCTGTAACATCATAAATCAGGCAGCCCAGCGCTGTAGTGTCTTTGCTGTTTTGGGTCAGATTTTTATTTCCTATTATAATTTATTATCATTTTTAAGACCTTGACCGATAAAGCAACTGACGTAGATTGCATGTACAGGTACTTTGACGCTGGCACAGCTTATGACATTTCAACTTTACGATAGGAATCTGATAACATGCATAGATATACATTCAACAGAAACCGTACTTTGAATTTCAAATTTGTATTCGGGCAAGCGATACGCAGTACGATACTCTCCTGCACTCTCCCATGTTGAATAAGGGACTCTGGCAGTGCACAACGAACGGAGTCACGTGGTGGGAGTGAGGAGCGCTGGAAAATGTAGTAAAAAAACAATGATGACAGTGGTCGCGTCAACAATCAGCTTGTTTTGTTTTTGCACTTTCAATGCATTATTCAATTAATTACATGAGATATTCAATACTTTATCATAAAATAAGCTTTATGTTAATGATTTTGCCCTGTAGGTTAATTTAAGCGTTTTAAGCATGTTTATCGTCAGCTCCTTGGTTTACAATAAATTCAGCTTCATTCGTCGGAACGTATCCCCATCATAAGTCGGGGAGCACCTGTACGTTAAATGGCGCATACCTGTGCATTCAACTTTAAAAGCATTTCTTTTAAGTAGACTGAAACATAACGGGTGATGGGCAGACAGGACTGCACAAAGTGGACAGTCCAGGAACTCTACATTCCAGAACAGATCGTACAAGAGTGCACCTTAATAGTCATTCTTAAACGTTTCATTTGGACTTACAGAATTAAAAATCCCGTCCCTTGTTGTGATGCGTGTGGCAAGGTAGGCCACGTCTCGCTAGTCTGATGACTGAACGCCGGGTTCTGAGCCAAAGACGCAGACAAAGTGATGCAATGTAGATAATGACTGTACTGCTCGCGCTGCACTGAAAGAAAAAGCCCCAGACATTAAGTCAGACGCTGAGTCATTCAGTGAGTGCCGTGATTTCAGCCCTCTCTCCATATCCCTCACGTTCTCTCTCACACACACAGACGAAGAACACAGGAAATATAGCTCAATTCAATAACTAAGTTCTTCTGAGTAAAATGAACCAAACACTCAAAGAGCTCTGAAGGCATCATGTGCTATCTGAGACCAAGACGTTCACTACTGGCTTATACGCTGTAGCTTTTATATTGTCTATCATTTCATTTTCTCTAAAACATTAGTCTACCTGTTATTTTATTTGAAGTATTATATTTTTCAATATGTTCCATCTGTTCATATTTATTTGGTTTCTGATTTATTTAAACTATTACTATGAACTTAATTAACTACGAATACATAACTTAGTTTAATTCTTACATATAACATCTCGGACACCCATGGAGGTTGAGTCCCTTTTGAGTCTTGATCCTCCCAAGTTTTTCCCAATTTGGGATTGGCCTTAAAATTTAGAAGATACAAAACTGTGAAGCAGCTTTGAGACAATGCTCCATTGGAAAAAGTGCTACAGAAATAAAGCTGACTTGACTTGACTTGACTACTATGATGGCCCAGTGGTCTAATCCACCACGGTGTCGAAAGTCTGAGTACCGGTGGTGCATACCGGCCAGGCGAGGTAGGGCACAGTTACGCCTGCTCCCTCTGTTGTCCAGAGATAGGCACTGGAGCCCCCATGACCCTGAAATTATTTATATTTATTAAGAATATGTGCTTGGTAGTATGTACAAGGAAGAACAGGAAGATGTGCACCCAGAAACCCACACAGACATTGGAAGAACAGGCAAACAAATTACTATTAGTAATAGGTGAGACTACACGAGAGACTAGCCTTTAATAGGGTTTGGTGAGGTTACCTTAGGCTAACCCTAATCCCTTCTTTGATTTTATACAGTATGCTGCTCTTGAAAGGCATTAGATTCAGGCAAGCTGTTCAGAAGCCCCAACTCACCAGACCATAATAATGGAGCAACTGTAATGAGTGAGGGTTTAAGATGTGTTTCTATGACGACTGGCTGGGCAGAATGATCAAACCACGCTTGGCCCGGGTTCAGAGGCTACGCAAATCACAGCATGCGTTCCTAGTTAATAGTAAATCAAAATCATTTGAGACTCAAGCTGGTGTACCAATTGTTAGTGCAGGGTTTTTTAAGACACCTCATTGTCACTGCTGGACTGAAGAGTACACAGGCCAAAAATGTCCAGCCACCAGCATCCTGTGAGCACTGATGATAGGTTAGAGGATGACTAATACAAACAGATGAGCTACTGTCTCTGACTTTACATCTACAAGGTCGAGCAATATGGTAGCTGTGTCTAATGGAGAGCACAGTAAGTGAACAGAAAACCATAGCAGCACTGCTGTATCTGATCCACTCGGACGAGGACAACGCACACTAGCATGGTGCCACCACACCAGTGTCACGGCAGTGCTGAGAATGATCCACCACCTGAATGGCACTTTTCTGCGGTGGTCCTGATCATTAGGGAATTAATAAAGTATGCAGAGAAACAGATGGACTACAGTCTGTAATTGTGGAACTACAAAGTGCATCTATATGGAAACTGGAACTAAGCAAATGGACAATGAATGTGGAGACAAGGAGGTACCTAATAAAGTGGCCAGTGAGTGTTTGTACTGGCGTACCATCCAGGGCACACACGTGCCTGCAGTATGTGATGTCCAGGGATAGGCTCCAGTCAGGTCCGTTTAAATGATGGTTCTAAATGTGTGTCGTCTCATAATCATTTCATCTCCTGTCAACCAGAATTAACGGGCCAAACCTATTTGCCTTTGGCTACTCATCTGTATTGATTGTGTTTGCTTAAATTAACCAAAAATTCATTTGGCAGATGCACAGCAAATCCTTATCCTTCACATTTCACAGCAATCTTCATGAAAACAACGTGTAATTACGTCTTTACCATGTCTCTTTACTGTGCCACGAGAAACGCCTTAAGGGAGTGAAACATAGTGACACACTTGTCGCGCCTGTGCTTGGTTACGTGGAAGCAATTACCCCATTATTATGACTACATGACATTTACTAAGCTGTCCAAATAGCAACAGTGGTGCTGCATTAAATATAACTATAATAGATAAAACACAGGTGCCATAAACAAATAATTATTACTAGCAAGGAAAAAGGCACTGGGCCGCGGTGACTGGACAGGCAAGAGTTTTAGCTAGTACTACGTAACGTGGGTTGATGTATGAAGCTTCGTTACGTGCGTACTGCTTTGAAACCTTTTACAGTTTTCATGGCTCGCCGCTAGGGGGCTGACACCAACGTGAGCCCAAACAACCGTATGCACTGCACTTCGTTCCATAAATAACAGGGGATTCCTCAGAGTCGAGACTTATCTGGAGTCAGTGCTTCCTGATATCCTACTAACTTTCTCAATAAAAATTCATAAGACTGTCCCCGCCTATCCCCTGTCTCGCACACACGCATTTGAGTAACAAATTAACAGTTTCAACATTGTAGCTATAACTTTCCATTTTATAAGCACTTTACAAATAAGTATATACCAATGAAAGTGTTCAAATTCAACCATATACTACTAATTTGTAAAAGCCTATATGTTCTTAATTTGTATGTGTGTGTTTGTGTGTGTTTTATGGAATTAGACAATACTCTTGAATGACTGCATCTCTGAAATCGTCGTGTTTGTATGTTTTATTTGCTTCCGAGGCAGCTGCACAATTGTGGCCAGCAGGTTTTGAAACAGTCATGAGTCATTTTTCAAATAAAAACCTGTCTTTTGTACACATTATTTATGTCATCCACCAAGCGATGAAGTTTTTGAATCATATGACTCCATCGCTTGCTTAATGACATAAATAATGTGTACAAAAGACAGATTTTATTTCCTATTACAATTCTCGGCTTTTGGAACGAAACTATCAGCATTTAGTTTTGAAAACTTTTGAGAATTTTACATTTTTAAAAGCATGGGCACGAGTTTACTTATCTTGTAGACAACAATACAACCCCACCCACCCACCACGTATGTATGAACCATCAAAACGGAATTCAAAGCCCCAGTTAAATACTCCTAACTTTAGAGTTTCTATCTTTCTAAATTTTCTTTGTATTTCATCATCCTGTTTCAGCTTGCTTTCTTATCTTTCTTTCAGAACGGCTCACTTTGAAGTTCCCTTTTATTTTTTTAATCTTAGTATGTATGTCTAACTAGTTTCCTCAAGTTATCTTAGATACTTAAGTAATCTCTTTAGAGTTTTTCCTTTCTTTTGTCCCTACACAAAATAAACATAGATACCAACAGCGCCTTCTGTCACTGTCGAAATGTCTTCTAAGCTAAATAACAAATCATGGTTATATAATCGAACAAAGAATAAATCTGAGAGCTCATAATATTGAAAAAATAAATGGCACATGGATAGAGGGTTCTAAATGAACTGTCCGTTTTCATCTTGAATCCAACTTTCCTTAAAAATGCATTTAAGAGTAGTGAAATCCGCCTCTGCTCGTGGATGTGCAGTGTTGATTGGCTGCTCAGGTGACCAGCTGTTTATGTCGGCAACGTCCAGAGTTAAAAGACATTTATTTATTTCCTATTACAATTTATTATAACTTTAAGATTTCTATCATTACAGCGACTGGACGGTCATTAAACGACACATAGCTGTAGCCATTTCTTATCTTTGGGAGGTTTGGGATGTGCTACATGATACAAGAGCTCATCGGAATGGACAAAGGTTAACGATTTCAGCGATTCGAATACTTGAAAGCTGGGCACTTCTGAAGTACAAAACTTTGAATTTTACATGACTGTTTTACTCTTAATGGTTTACTTTATCTGCATAATGGTCAGATGGTGTGGAGTTTATGGACTTTGGGATGCAAAGCGCCATTCAGTCGTTCATCTTCAGTATCCTGATCAGGATCTCTCTCACACAGGGGGAATTCAGAGCAGCGCCTCCATCTGCTAGAATGTTTCCGGGAGATTGGAGGAAACTTGGAGAAAATCCATACAGGAGAGAACATGGCATCTCCAGAGAGAAAGTAAGTGGGGGTGAGAATCAAAAGGTGAGTCCGTGCTGTGCCGGAGTGATGCCCTGATATGATACAATGCGCTTGGACATGGGAGTGCATGTCACGTCCATGGCCCACATACTGTACATGTAGAGATAATAATAAGGGCGGTTTATTGCTTAGGATATAGACAGGAGCTCTTTAGTTCCTGGACCACATCAAGTATGAATTAGGATATTGAGTGATGAAGCCTGTGTAGTGCACTACATGTCCAATGTGGAAAGCACTGAAAGAACTGGGATCAGCAGTAATGAGCTTTGAGGTTGTGTGATGTAGTGCATCACCTGTATAACAGAGCAAGAGAGAGAGAGAGGGAGGCAAAACGAGAGAGGAAAGAGAGGGGGGAGAACGAGCGAGAGTGAGCGTGAGAGAGAGAGAGAGAGAGAGAGAGAGAGAGAGCTCTCTGGAACGGCTGCACAACACATCTGAGCTTGTGGAAGACAAACGTATCGTTAAACCCGATGAACTCTTGAGGGAAGTGTAGAAGGCATTTGGACATCCTTGATAAATTTCTTACTAGTAAGCGCTTTGTTCAACTAGTGTCCGGGTACAGGAGCAGAATTTGATCAGCCTTCGCAAAACTGTAAGATAAAAGGAAATAACCTGGACATTACTCTGCATGTCTCTACCTACAAGCTGTGGCTTGGCGAGGGCAAATGGAGAAGGTGTTTTCTTGGAGAGTCCTGCTGTCTCTCTCTGCACTCTGGTTCTACCCAGGTAAGATGGCTTACAGTTCATTAACTCGCTTATTAGAAGGCAGTTGCTCACTTGGAAGTAGTCCAACGGTCTTCAATGCTTTTTCAAAATTATGGCCTTATGAATAAAAAAGAAAGTTCAGCAATGAATATTAGTCACCGACTACTAATTCTAACTCATAAAATACTAGCAAATAAATGAAAAGAAACAGTTCACAGAGATCATTTGAAATAAAACTAAACATAGTTAGCACAATGGCAGTTCAACTGCATGTTTGACCAACATTGCAAAGTTCTGCCTAATTCTGTCTATGTACAGTGCAACCACGAAATTCGAACTTAATTGGTTCCAGAAGGTTGCTTGAACTCAGATTTCTTCAAAGTCAGATTCAAATTTCCCCATAACCCATAATGTAAAAAGGATTAATTCATTCCTGAGCCCCAAATGATTGTTTTTTAAACACCAATATTCGTGTGTAATTAATGGTTAAAAGCATGAATAAGGCAAAGGAATGTTATACAATGCATAAAATCAATAAAGACATGAAATAAGTGAAAACAAAGTGAAACTTTATAGCCATTGAGGTGAACGCACTTTCAGCACGTCTTATCACTGAGACAACGGCACCGAGACTGAGGGGGTGTCTACAATCGTGCCATGTAGTGGTGCTTGAAAGTTTGTGAACCCTTTAGAATTTTCTATATTTCTGCAAAAATATGATAAGTCCTGAAAGTAGATAAAGAGAACCCAGTTACACAAATGAGACAAAAATATTATACTTGGTCATTTATTTATCGAGGAAAATGATCCAATATTACATATTAGTGAGTGGCAAAAGTATGTGAGCCTTTGCTTTCAGCATCTGGTGTGATCCCCCCAGTGCAGCAATAACTGCAGCTAAACGTTTCCTGGAGCTGCTGATCAGTCCTGCACACCGGCTTGGAAAAATTTTAGCCCATTCCTCCGTACAGAACAGCTTCAGCTCTGGGACAGATGTCCTGACATTTCCCTTTAGAATTCTCTGGTATCATTCAGAATTCATTGGTCCATCAATGATGGCAAGCCGTCCTGCCCAGATGTCAGCAAAACAGGCCCAAACATGAGTACTACCACCCATGTGTCCCAGATGGGATAAAGTTTCTTATGCTGTAAATGCAGAGTTTTCTTTTCTCCAAACATAACGCTTTTCTTTTAAACCAAAGTTCTATTTTTGGTCTCACCTCCACAAAACATTTCTGGCCTTCCAATGTCCTTCCTCTCGTCCACGTGATCCTTTATCAACGCAGATGAAAGCATCAATGTTCTTTTTGTAGAGCAGTGGCTTTCTCCTTGTAAACCCTGCCATGCACACCATTGTTTTCCGTGTTCTTCCTATTTGGGAACATTAAAATTAGCCGAGTGTGAGAGAGGCCCTCAGTTGCTTACAAGTTACCCTGGGGTCTTTGTGATCTTTGTTGGTCGGCCACTCCTGGGGAGGGGTAACATGGATTTTTGTTTGTTTGGAATTGCCTCCATTTGTACACAATCTGTTCTACTGTGGATTGGTGGAGTCCCAAACTCGTTAGAGCATGGTTTTGTAACCTTGTTCAGCCTGATGACACAACACCTCTTTTTTCGGAGGTCCTCAGGAAATCTCCTTTTTTGTTCGTGCTTTGGGACTGTTGGTAGCCTAGCGGGTTAAGGTACTGGACTCTGGCCCAGAAGGTCCAGGGTTCAAATCCCACCTTTGCCAAGCTGCCACTGTTTGGGTGTTTGAGCAAGACTTGGACTGTAGGATTGTATCAATTGTAAGTCGCTCTGTATAAGGGCGTAAATGTATAAAGGGCGGAAATGCCATGATACACTTCCACAAACGTGTGCTGTGAAGAGCAGACTTTGATAGATCCCTGTTCTTTAAAATAAAACACTGTGCCCACTCACACCTGATTGGCATCCCACTGATTGAAACACCTGA
This sequence comes from Ancistrus triradiatus, assembly GCA_025084515.1. Classification (NCBI taxonomy): domain Eukaryota; kingdom Metazoa; phylum Chordata; class Actinopteri; order Siluriformes; family Loricariidae; genus Ancistrus; species Ancistrus triradiatus. Next base: position 972,256 of record JAJAGP010000052.1, on the reverse strand, counting down.
CTCTAATTTCACCTTCAAACTAACTGCTAATCCTAGAGGTTCACATACTTTTGCCACTCACTAATATGTAATATTGGATCATTTTCCTCAATAAATAAATGACCAAGTATAATATTTTTGTGTTATTTGTTTTACTGGGTTTTTCTAAAACTCTTTACACCTACTTTTAGGAGTTTTGTGAAAATCTGATGATGTTTTAGGTCATTTTTATGCAGAAAGCTAGAAAATTCTAAAGGGTTCACAGACTTTCAAGCACCACTGTAGACTGACATAATATACATAAGTATAATAATAAAATAATATAACAATAATAATAATATTGTTGTTGTTCTTTTGGCTTTTATGGCGACTGGCCACAAAAGCCATGGATAATCAGAATTCCAGACCAATCTGGTCACAACTCTGTACAATTATGGACTAGTGCCCTGTCCCGGATGTACCTTTGTCTGCACTTACTGAATTCTGGGCTGGGCACTACACACCAGTGAGCTATAACATACCGATGCAAGTAATCTCTCTAAGAAACAACTTAAAATTTCAACTTAAAATTCCACAGGATTCTAATACAATTTTTTTGCATCTTTAAACGGTCCCCTGGGAAAACTAAAATGTTATTGTTCAAAAGCTATTTAAGGCCCTGTAAGTAGGAATGACATAAACAAACAGATTGGCAGGTATAGACTGCAAACCTGTTATTTGTGTGACGCGAGTCAGCAAGGGCCACAAACAGCACACGCCACATTCCAGCCACTCTTTTGTCTCTCTCACTATTATCAGGTCACTAAATAATAGCATAAATGGCTCTTTAATACACAAGATATTTTTTACAGCCTGTTAGTGCTTTATGATGGGATAGGCTGGACGCAAATCGTAACCTTAACCCTGATCATCATCCAGCAACCACAAAGTGTTGCGTTGGTGTGTAATGTCTGGTCTCGAGATTGCTAGTAAATGTTTGGTCTCCTGTTACCACTCTCTTCAGTATCATTTGAGAAAAGTGTGTGCACTCCGAATTTGAAACTCTAGCAAATCTTTATTGCATCTATTGCAGACTGTGAAGTAAGTATACCATGGGCTTCATTACGATGAGTGTTGGGCCTGACGTGGATCAGGAATTCTTAGGTATGGCTATTTAGATTGGCCTTTAAGTTTGTTTTTGGATCAAGATTGAACAAATTTAGGTAGTCTGAGCTCTCCACTTCATATTATTACCTAATATAAGATTACAACAGTCCCCCATTCCTTCCATCCACTCTGTTTTATTGTTTAACTACAGCACTCTAGTGACACCATCAGTCTTCATAATGTTAAAATGAAGCATGTTAAACAGCATCACGAAAGCCACAAGAAATGTGCAGCATCCAGCGGTGAAATGGACTTCATGTCTGCGGCTTGATTTACTTTGTTAAATTAGATAATCAACAACCAAAGTATGTAATGCAGAACCACAAGGTTCCTCGGTTAATGACGATGAAAAATTCAGGACTATCTTTTTTTTGCTGCAATTTGGGAGTTGTTTTATATTGTACTGTTTTTATTTTACTCAATTAAAAAATCTTCCCAAAATTACTATACTGTAATATATACCATGACTGTTTTATAGAACTACACATACCATGTCAGAGAATTTAACACTCTTAAAGCGAGGTTCTTCTAGTGCTTTACCTCATAATAAAAATATGAACAAAATGGAAGTTTAGGTAACTTACAGAAAAGTGACAAAGGTCGTGTGCCACCTTCCTCAGCCTTACACTGATGCCTACTCGATCAGTGTGGAATTGGATTTTTCAGATCAACTTCTCAGATCACCACTTGACACCATTAACAAATCAGTGGTGTGGATAAAGCGGTTAGGGTTTGTTAGTTGGATTTCAGATAGCAACTGTTCCGATTGTTATTCAGATCCTATATATTAAGACTTTGACTGGGGCTTGTACTTCTATTAAGAAGAAACACAAGAACACTCCCACACAGTGTCATCTGTTATCTTTCATTATCCATTACTAGCACTACTTTAATTACTGGACTCAAATTAACTCCAATACTTAAGGCTTACTTTAACATTATATGGTGATTTTTCTTCCAGTCATAGCACAATCCATGTATTCTGTGAAAAAACTTGCAGAAACAGTCAGTGGAACGAAGCAATAGAGCGTAAAGGTTCACTCGCTTTAACAGCCAAGATCATTATAAAGGCTAGTGCACAGTACAAGCAGTAATTATACTGCCCCCCTGCACAGTACAGATAATGACAAACCAGAGGATAATGTTTGCTTCATCAGTTCTCACAAGCTGTACTGCTGTCATTCCTAATTTTCTTGTCTCATCAAATTTCATGACTGCAAAGCTCTGGGTGCAAATTTAGCATTTCAATATTTTAAACTAGCATTCAGCTAAATGCAAAAAAACTAATTACAATTCATTTTAATTTTGATCACGTTTTGATTCAACAGATCCAACAGTGCTCTAAAATATACGTAGAAAACTGCAAGTTTCTACATATTAAAGTGAACGGATGAATGAACAATGGCTCACTCAAATGACGCACCATCGCTGTGGACCTAAAAGTTCTAAAAGTGCGTTCCAGTGGAGGTGGGCAGCTATCTCACAGACACATAACTGCATGTGACTGAGGGAGGGAAGCTTGAATGTGGGAGCAGAAATGACTCCTTCTGAGCCCTTGAGTGATGGACTGTCACCTGTACAGGGTACGAATTCACCTGTGAGTTCCAGGATAGGCTCAGACTAGGATCCATGACCAGGATGAAGTGGGGGAAAAAAATAGAACAACAGAACAATAATCAATAGCTATGAGAGAATAAGAAATAATTAGACATTTTCTAGCAATTCACTATTGTTTCCTACAACGTTTTTGTTTTTATCTTCAGTCCCTAGACCAATACAGTAATCTGAACATCTTTTTCAACACTATTAGGACATGTAGGGATGACCTGGTATGTTGCCGAATACCTGTATAGTTGTAAAATTGGTCAGGTAAGACTTGACATTTTCCGATTAATCCACTGATGTATTCTATCTCTGTAATCTCTGTAATCACCACAGAACACAAACTGTTCCTTTGGAATGTTGTGGAATGCCATTATCTATATTTGCTAACACTGCATTATGCTTTGTGAAGCAGGTCGTTACCAAAACGGATGTTAACTGAACATGACCTCAGTAACACAGTCATTTTATGCTACTGTAATGTAACTACAAAGAGTATTCTCACAGGAAAGCTACGTGCAAACAATACGTAAATGCACACAAGTGCTAAAAACACAAGTGATTGGTGAGTGTTTGTAACGTCTGATACTTTTGGTTGATGGAATCCAAAAATGCATCAACAGACAGTATTACTAACAACCGAAGACCAGCAGATGAAAAAGAGCCTCAGTGAGTGAATGTGAACCAGTTTATATAAGTTAGACAGTATACACAGGTAGTGGGGATAAACAAAGGAGTACTACCTACAATAGGACAGGCACATACACTTACGAACGCCACTTACAGCTTGTTACAAACAAGCAGCGGAAAGTCATACAGACAAATACGAGTAACTTGCACAAAAAAGTGTAAACACACTAACCCGAGTTAGAGCAGTCTCTAATCCAAATGTAAAGCAGTCACACAAACACGAAAATCGGACTTCCGCTCTTAAACTCCTGCCTCCGCTCGTTGATCCACAGCATCGATTGGCTGTTTACAACCACAACATCCAGAGTTAAAACCTCTCCTTTCAAATCCTGTTATCCAAATCGACATCTTTCCTGAAAATGGATCGGAGAGTAAATATTTACAGAATGGAAGTCTTATTTCTTTTATTTCCTATGGCAAAATTAATACCTCATTCCTGTATGTCTAAGAGCCGCACCATCTTTAAATGTTTTCGTCATAAGATAGTGCTGAAGGGGACTTTCTGATTGGTCCGGTCTGTTATCTGTGTACCGCTGGGACTAACTTTGGACAACCCGAGCAGCCTACTTACTTATCAGTTATACTACAACACCTACATTTCTCATGTAATTCTAACATGAACATAGCAAGCTGCATGCTTATGGCAACCACGTTTCTCATGCCTGATTGCCCTCAATCTTTAGCCTGCTCTAATCAGTAAGAGGAAGCAGACTGGTCTTTCATACCAGTTATCTTGCACACCTCCACAAGTGAACACCCACACCCACAGGTGCTGTCATATCTTCGGGTCTGAAACCTCTCATTTCTCTGCTCCCTGCTGAGAGTAATGAAGCAGTCACGGCAAAGGTCCCACGAGTAATTACACACCGGGGCCATACAGCACACGTGTTTATGCATAGCGCGGATTCACCAGCTCCAGTCATGTTTTATAGTCATTTGATCTGCTGTGAGATATTTTTCAAGGCGTGGGTGAAGGTGATGCTTATTTACAGCAGGTGCTAGTGGGGACAGTGGTTACGATAATGAGACGCTGCCCCAACTAAATGAGGCCACTGCTCCTACGGGCTCGCTGCTGCTGTGCGCGCGGACTGGAGATCACAGGTCCCTACAGCCGCTGTGGAGTGTATCCAAACGTAGGAAACATTTTCATTAGAGGTAGACCGGAATGACGAATATGTTATGATAATAACACAACCCACGATCGCAGTTTGCTGGTCTGACTTCTACATTGATGCACATTCACCAACCTTTTCTTAGCAGCACTGCGTTCTTAGACTATGGCTCTGCAGCTGTGGTGGTGCTCAGACATAAAACAGCCTAGAAGGACTCAGCACTCAGCAGTCGGGGTTGGTGAAGCCAGTGTTTAAACATACTACCTTTGATTGCTAGCCTGGAGCCTTAACCACGGAGCCTCCACTGCTCCTACACTTTTTATTATAGCCCTATAAGGTCTTCCCTTTATAACTGTTTCAAGGGCAATTCAGAAAGTGTGGCAGGACGCTTCCTTATATGTACACTAATTGACAAAAATGTATACAAACACCCACATAGAAATGTGGGATTGCCGCAAATCTCGGCATGCAGTTACATCGCAGGCAGATATGTAAATGATTACAGGTGTGATCTGATTAGACACTGCGTCTTGACACAAGAGGGTGTAAAGGTACTCTACACACCCTATCTCTGCCCGTACCATTTCCAGCCTCTTAGCAGAAGGAAATTTGTTGTCACGGCACCCACTATGTGTCCTGCCATTGACAGCCAGCCAGTGTGACCTTGGTTTGCAGTTTTGTTGTGAATGAGAAACCTGGACTGCTATGGCCTGGGATCATATTGTCTTTAGCGATGAATCCAGGTCCTGTTTGGGAACCCAATTATGGTTGGGTTCGAGTACGGAGGCCTCGTGGGGAGTTCTTCGATCCTGCCTTTGTCGTGGAGCGATACGCTGCCCCAATTGCTGGTGTGATGATCTGAGGAGCCATCGCATACAACAGTCAGTCACCCCTAGAAGTGATACGAGAGGTACTAACAACTCAGCGATATGTTCAAGGCATCCTGTGGCCACATGCGCTGTCTCTCACAGCAGGAGTTCCAAGTGGCATTTTTCAGCAGGAGGATGCTTGTCCACACACAGCAAGGGTTTCCCACCAGATTGCAGCACCTGGCCTGCCAGGTCACTAGATTTATTGGCAATCGAGCATTTATGGGACCATCTGGGACACCTACAGCTACAGCAAACTACGAGTGTGCAGGATCTACAGGCCCAGCTGTGGGCAAATGTGTAAAAGAGGCCTGTCTATCGGTCGATGATTTTTTGCACTTTTGCACCCTCTTGTTGCAAGACCCAGTGCATAATCAGATCACACCTGTAATCATTTAAATAAGACATAAGTGAAAGCTGAGTTTTGCAGCTCTCCAACATCATATATATATATATATATATATATATATATATATATATATATATATATATGGATATATGTACATATATAATCTATGGGATATGTACACACACAACCACACCCCACACACACCACCACACCACACACACCACACACATTATATATATATATATATATATATAGATTATATATATATATATCTATATATATATAATATATATATAATTATCATATATATAATATATATCTATATACACATCACAGGTAGTCCTCGACTTACCGACGCAGATCCGTTCCTAGTTTTGGGCGTCAGGTGCAATTCGGAACAATTACGTATATACTGTACTTAATAACATCCTGCAAGCACTTATCCGAATCCTAACACATCATTTATCAAAAAACAGCCACGACCGCATACCTGTATTCTTTCCGCCGCAGACACACAACACAATTTGGCGTTATGATGTTTACGACGCAAAACATCTAAATGCGAAACAAGCTTATACAGTAAATGGGAGACGCGTCGTAAACCACGAACCCGGCAAACTCGGAGTCCTTCGTAACCGAGGACTACCTGTATATGTTATGGAGATCCACACCATACAATACAGGTAGTCCTCGGGTTACACGGTCTCAAGTTACAGTTTCGTGGTCACAGACGCCTCCCTAAGCCTTGTTTTCGGACTTAAGTGGTTATGCGTCGTAATCGTTCTGTTTGACTTCGTGTTTGTGTTTGACAGCGGAGGAATACACTACGATCGGTTAACGCGGCTCGTGACTGAGGCGCGGTGGCGTCACCCCCCCCCAGTGCTTGTTAACTTTTTGCCCTTCATTATGGCTCCAAGCATAAGGCAGACTCTTCTGATGCAGTGCATCAAAGAAGAGGAAGGCCATCACCATGGAGTGAAATTAATATCGTTAAGCATACGGTAATTGGGAAACACCGACAAACATTGCCGGGCCCTCGGACTTAGTCTTTGACGGGGGTCGCTACCATATCACGACATTGAAAGGATCTGCCCTAATGCAATCGAAAGTGATACTAGGCAGCAATAGTGGGTCTATTAGTGAGATGGAAAATAATGTATTTTTATGTTGTTTTTTTGGATAATTATGTAGGTACTGTCGTTGAATAGGTGTTTAGGATAGGATAAGTGCTTACAGTATGTTATTTATGATGTTATTTATGTACCGTATGTACGTGTGTTCCGGCTTACACCGAAAATCGGTTTACGACGCCCCCTAGGGACGGATCTGCGTCGTAAGTCGAGGACTACCTGTGTATATATATATATATATATATATATATATATATATATATATATATAAAAAATACACACAGGTATGAGTCACTTAACCTCCATGACGTGACCAGTGAAATTCTCATATTATTATGCAACTTGGACTTACCATAGTAATAACATACCATAACACGCTTCTTTGTTGAGTTATTTTGTATAGGCGCAACAATAAACGTAATCTGCCATGACCTTGGATTTAGCTCAGGCATGGTCAGGTCGGGCTAATATGGTCTAAACGAGCAGATCTAGCCAGGCACCTAGGGACACCCACCAGATTAACAAGCATATTTCTTGTTAAGCTTTGATTTGCTTTTCTCTGTGCTCAGCCACACCTGACGAGGCGCACTGGCATAAATAAGGGATACTGTTCTGGCTGGTGTCTCCAGCACTGTAATTAAATCTTTCACCCCTTCCTATTCCCCTCCACATCTGACCACCTTGCAGCTGCTCACCATCTCACCCATCCAACCCACCCATCTCCACCCACCAATGCACCACTTCCATTCATAAGCACAGTCAGCACTTTTCAGATGTTTAGACCAGTCCAGATGCATTACATGAGCCCTTTATTCAGGAAAGAGAAGTTTCTTCCGTATGCAATATAACAGTCTTTACATTCATATATACATATACATTTACATTCAGTCAGTAAGCATGTCTTATGTCTTATCTTATGTTTTTCATGTTTTACACCTTATGTGAAAACAAATAATCGCTGTACCATTGCCACGGTGGGCAAAATCCTACAACCAACCATTTAAACAATTTGGCGATGATGATACTTACAAGAAATGGATTGCAGAGACCAATATCCGTATGTTTTTTTTTATGTGTCAAACAAGATTTATCTAGAACACTGTTTCTGAAAGCACTCTAAAATACCCAGAGTTGAGATCAAGTATTAATATGTCAACATCAAGTAGCACCCAAGAGTGCCTTTGAAACAGCGAAGCTCTGGATGAGAAGACTCAGCAGTAGGGCTGGGCAATTCATCGAAAACTAATCGGAACCGATATTCAGAACCTGAAAAAATGCTGATTATTTTTATTCTATTAACACCTTTTTCAATTATTCTCTCAACACGTTCCCCACTGTGTGTTCACAAATGCTACACAATATGAACAAGATTCAAGAAGATGTAAATAACTGAATAATTGAATAATTCACCTGATTGGATAGTCCATAAACAACCATAAAGAGTTCATCTGTGTGTTTCCTTCAGTTATTTTATAATCACAACGATAAGCAGTCTTTCACTAGGAAAAATATCCTAGTTTTAATCGTTGAGCTTCTTTACAGTACAAGCCTTGTCAATGAACTATGAGGGAAAAAAAACAACAACAACAACAACAACATCAATAACAAAACCAAAACAAAATAATTGTTCATTAATTGTAATCGAGGTAAAAAGTTCAGTTAATCGTGCCACTGATTTGAGGTCATATCACCCAGCACTACTCTGCAGGTTTCACGACTGCTTTCAAAACACGCACACACACACACACACACACACACACACACACCTTTTGCTCTGTGAGCCACCCGAAGGCTATAAAAATACAATTATTCTACAGGTCAGCCAAAGGGGCACTTATACCCCCGGGATCTGTGCATGTGCCTGCCTAGGGCAGTCAGTAACTGCTTTGATGTTCCTGAGGTTCAGAAATGTGAGTGCAAAGGATAACATCACATGACAGAGACGTGGCAGTGCTTCTGTGCCTCTGCATGAAAATGCAACCAGGATGGTCCCACCCAAAATGTTTTGATGTAAGTGGTAGGTGTTGCAGCAGCAGAAAGATGCTACCCATTCAAACTTCCTTATCTGGCACACAGCCAACTGAGTCTGTGGTGGAGCAGCTGTTAAGGTACTTGACTACCCACAGCTGATTTGGTTGTACCTAATAAGTCTACATAAATGACTACATGTACATGTAAACATAAACAGAACATGAATACTGTCATTTGTATTGTCGTCTCCCCGCTTCCACCGGCGATAATACCATATACCGGGCAATTATCTGAAGATGGTATGCGAGCATGACAAACACCAATACCGCTAAACCCTAGCTGGAGGCACTGCCAAAACATGAACACAGCTCTCCACAGTAGTGGACTACACTGGACCACCCCCCACTCAACCTCAACAAGTTATATCTCAAATGCACACATGAAGACCTGTAAAGTACTTTTTTTATGCACTGTGTGTAGTTAGTCAAGCCAAATTTATTTATATGGCGCTTTTCTCAGCACAGCACTGTCTTAAAGCAGCTTTACACATAGATCTGCTCAAAGCCCTAGTGGAGCAAGCCCGAGGCGACAGTGGCAAGGAAAAACTCCCCAAACATTACAGGGAAGAAACCTTGCGAGGACCAAGACCAAAACAGGAACCCAACCTCCTTGGGCAGCCTGGATGATAAATGTAAGAATTAAAGAATATATGTAAAGAAAATACGCTACATAACATTAGCATCGAATAATATATAGGCTAAGATGAAATAAAGCAAAAAATGGAGAGTAAAAAAACTATAGTACACAGAGTAAGGAATGAATGACTGGGGACAGTTAGTCCTAGAAGAAGAGTCACTGTAGGGTTTTGAGTCCTTGTTGGGAAAGATTCGTAGGAAATGCGTGCTCAGTGAAACCGGAGGAGGGGAGGGAAGTTCCTACCCTCTGATGGGTACTGAGTAACGGTACGAGGACTGGAACAGAGAGAGTCAGCAGATGAGTAGGAAAGGCAGTGTTGTCAACTGTTACATTTAATCTATTAGATTTAATAGACATAGAAACAGGACATAGAACAGGAAAGCTTCCTATTAAGTCAACAGAAACATCACTACTGAAGAAACCCTGACTCGAGCAGCTGTAAATTGTCATTTCAAGTTCAAATGGGATGGACTGTGGGAGAGCCTATTGGGTATAAGACCACACACACACACAACACCCCCCATTTTTTTTCCTCTTTTACTCATTTTTGGCAACCTAAAAATTCATCAGTTGCACTTGTCCTCATGAGATAATCAATTAGCATGTATACGAGTGATTATGATTGGTCATTCACTGCAATGAATGGATAATCAGTATTATCATCCGTAAATTAGACTGAACATCCTTCTGCTTTGCTCCTGGTTTGAAGCAACAGCAGTTCTTTAGGATCTAGGTTCGAGCTGGGCTGAATTTGCAATGTTAAGGTTCTGGTATGGTTACGGTATACTTTGGGCTGTCATGTTTGCATTTGCAGTACATACCACAAGATGTTCTTCATGCCTAGTTCATAAAATATCACAGTGAGCTAAAGGTAGAGAGGATGTGGTCAACATTTTTAAGTGGTTTCTGAAATTCACACACTAAAACTGCAGAAGGGTTTTAAAGCTGGTGGTAGGAATACACAAATAAGGAAAGCACATTCCTTTGTGAGATAACTAGAAATATAAGAAACGCAGTGTGGTGCTAATGCAAGCGATTTGGTGTCTCTGAAATAGATTTTTTTTTAAATTATCTTTCATTAAGCAGTGTGTGTGGAATTCAAGTGTAGGATCCCAGGGATTCTTCGTAGAGCAACAGTTTTCCTCCAGGCAATACAGACCTATCTATGCCAACCGATCTAATCCATCATGGACAGTGTGACAAATTCCTGTGAACCTTAATGGAAACAGTAGCTGATGGGCACTATGCTACACTTTCAGGCAGATTTCCGATGTCGTTTTTCATTTCCAGTTCCTTACATGAGACATATCTCTCAAGTCCTAACAGTTTAGGTGATCTGTGAAGTATACAGTCTAACCTCGTTCTCTCGCCAAACTCATATCTCACCACCTGCAACGGCAGGATGAATTTCCTTCCATGAACTTTACCTCAAAATGCCGCTAACTCACCTCTCGCCCACACCATTCTTGAAATGTAGCAAATGTCTTGCCAGCAATGAAATTCTACCCTGTTAAGTCGCCAAGTTGTCAGCCGACACTTTAATCCTATTTATTGTAGGATGCTAATTGTTGATCCGTTGATGTGTTAATCTCATCTAAGACTTTTAGTTGGCCACAACACTGATGCGCTATTTTGACCAATCAGAACTTGCAACACCAGATGACATACAGCCCCTGTCAGTTATTCATACTGGAGATTGCAGACTGGATTTCACTAGCATCGCGTCACAGAATCGATTGTCAATCAGGGACTATTTCTCAAATTTCTGTAAACAGACAGAAACTGTACATGTACGTACATGTTTATGTACATTATAATTGTCATTGTACGATCCGTAGGGCTGCTCAGTAAAACACATCATGTCAGCATCCGGTATGAATGTCACGGCCTTTGTCACATTTTTGTAACCTCCTTTAGTCGCCAAACTCGTCTCTCACCAAAAATAGCCATCAAACAGAGGCAGGCGGGATAACGAGGTTAGACTGTATATTTTGCCATGTCACACCACTGGACATGTACAGTTACCTTCATTTTTCTGTTGTTACACCATAATATGGTCATGGAACTGTCTGTTCTTGAAGGCTGTCGCTGGGCATGTTACCACTATGTTTGTAATCTTATACCTTATCTAGAGCAAGTTCGCTTGAGGTCAACTAAATGGATTTAAACGCAATCCCTGTGAAGGAAGTTTGTCCTAGTCACTGAGTGTGGCAACAGAAAAAGAAGACATTGGCATTATATGGAACATGGAAACGTCGTTTCAGTCTTTATTGATTTTGCACCTAGCATGGACAGTAATTACAGACTGCTTGTGTACTGTCTGGACATCAGCACTGTTAAGCTGCTGCTGCTCCAACTGAATGCATCTGCACTGACTTTCACAGGAGAGTGAAGGCAACAAACAGTGTTTGTAATTACTTTCAAATCATTACCTTCACATTTTTTTGGTGTAAAAAAGGCTGACTAATGTGCTAGTTCACCATTACAGGGACTTAAGTTCAAGTCCCAATAGTGCCTTCCAGCCAGGCTGGCTGTGACTAAGGGAGGAGAGGCTGGTTGGGAGAACATCCCCTGGCACTACAATGGGTTGGCATCCCATCCTGGGCATGCTAGGGTCTGCTCCTGTGTTATCAGGGGATAAGGTGCCAGTCCCCCCCGGCCAGGAAGAAGAGGAGTTATAACATGTGCTTGACTTTAGGGCTGTTTCACTCTTTCGTCTGCCGTTGTGAATTCCCCCACTTTCACACACTCCCAATACAGTGCTGATCACATATTGATTCCTCTCACCTGTCCTGCATTTCTTTACTGAATTTCCTCTACTATTTAACCCCTTTGTCTGATGCAGGACTGAGTTTAAGCCTTT